>WNNJ02002385.1:0-119753 GCA_012934845.2 Pomphorhynchus laevis
TATATTTGATGAACATTCCACACAACTGTAAAATCCCGATATACTTATAATTAATAAAATTCAACAAACAATTAAAAAATTAAACAATACTCTAAAAGTACTGCATATATAAAGATAAATAAAAGGTTTTATTAACCATGTCGGTAAGGCGTAGACCCACAAATCGAAAGAGCCCAAGTTCTTTAGTTTTACGTTTTTGAATGTGACATTTTAATTTTGGCTACTTTAAACGGTAATTTTAAAGAAAATAGTAAAATTAGGCCGAAAAACTCTCCCACTGCCGGTCCCAAGCCCGGATGAAGAGGGAGGAGGATTAAGGCTAGGAAGGACATCTCCATTGGTAAAAATCTCGCTCCAACCTCAAACAAACACGCCTAGATAGGATTCCGAATATCAACATCCGCCAACTTTTCGGTGTCATGCAAATAAACCTCAAGGTGAGGGAACATCGACTACAATGGTTCGGACACATTAACAGGTCTGACAAAACAGCAGTATGCCGAGCCGAGCCAATCGTTCAAGGCGTACGACTTCGTGGCCGCCCTAAGAAAAGATAGATACCGTCTATGATGATCTAAAAACATGTAACCTGACACCAGCTCTAGCAGAAAACCGAGAGGTATGGATAAGACATATCGAAGCCGCCGACTCTGGCCTGTCATGAAAAGGCAAAGAATAAGAAGAAGAAAAATTAAGCCGAAAATAACATACACATCAGTCTAAATGTTAGAACGTTTATTTTAAGCATATGCTATTATCAATTAGTTAACAATAAACATTTCCGTTCAAAGGCAATTTTGTTAAATATTGTATTTAAACTGTATAAATGTTATTAAAGACTGTATAAAGCAGATAACAAATTACATTCATTTGTTATTAACGAAGGGGTATATGAACAGAAAGATTGTCTCACAATAGGAGATCCTCTAGAACCCCTTCTTAGTGAATTATATATGAGAAATTGGGAATTAAATAATATCACTAAGATGGATGGAATTGTTATGTGGATTATATATGTCGATGATATGTTTGCCATTTGTGATAACACAATCGATGTACATGACATATTAAGAGCAATAAATTGTTTTGATGAAAATATTCAAGTGGATAATAGAATTAGAATTAAGGTTATATATTAACGTTTTTAGATGTCATCGTTAGTAGAATATCAAATGATATTTTAAAAACATCCGTTTATTATAAAAATTCAAATAATTTAAATCTTGTTCCGTGGAATACCAATGTCCCAACATCTTGTAAAATATCTGCTACCAATTCTTTGTTTTTACAAAATGAGATGATTGTTTCCGATATAAATGAACTACTTGAAACAAATAATAAGATAATTAGAATTCTATTAGATAAAAACGGTTTACCATCATGGGCAATTTAAAAGGCTTTTTACAAAAGTACCAAAAAGGATAAACAAGTTGTCTTTGGCCAAGAAAGAGAATAAAAATACATAAGAGAATAAAAATAGATTACATTAAAAATAGAATAAAAATAGAATAAAAATGGATTACATAAATAATTTTTGGAATATTAAATTCAAAAGATTTGTTTTAAACAATAAAACATTAAATACCTCAAATATTGTTTTGTATAATAGTAAAATACCGAAGTTACACAACATTTTGAAAAAGAAACCCAAACATAATAATGATGGAGTTGTTTATATAAATTCTTGTTTAGAATGCGATAAAATATATGTGGGTCAAACAGGGCAACAATTGAAGATTAGATTAAAACAAAACAAATACACACTCGAAAAGGGCCTCGGCAACGCTATTGTAGACCATAGTTTAAATTTAGATCACTGTATTGACTATAATAATACTGTTATGTTAGCAAAAGAATCAATTATTTAAATAGAAAAATTCTTGAGGCTTATTACATTCATCAAAACTCCAATATTATTATGCTCAATAATAAACTTGACGTCACGTTAAATATTTTGTAAAGATGTTGTAAATGATTCTTTTGTTTAAATAATCTTTTTTATTTTTATTTTTAGTTTAAACTTATATTTAATTTTTCTAGAAATTATAATTATAATTTTTTATATTTTTTCTATTTTTTAAATTATTTATTTCCAATAAAAGTATTATGATTATTAATTTTGTTTTGTTTCTAAACTATTTTGAATCATCCTTTTTTATTGCGTTTTGTGTACTTCAAAAGTTGCCGAAAGCGTGTTAAAAATTCAAACAACAGTGAAAGCAGCTGAGTATCGCTAATAACATGTGCTTTTGACCATATGTTTTTATCAGCAGCAACTGCCAAAAGCATATGGCGGCGATCGTTTTGAACTTTTTTATAAAAGCATGTACATTTAAAAAAACATCAGCATCGAGTTTTCGAAATCAAGAGCTATATTGGTGTTCAAGTTTTCGGAATCAAGAGCTATATTTGTGTACAAGTTTTCGGAATCAAGAGCTATATTGGTGTTCAAGTTTTCGGAATCAAGACCTATATTAATAGCTGAAAGGTGAGTTTTTGCTTTTGATATAGTTTAGTTTAGTTTATTAATTTTTTATATTTTATTTTTTTTATTTATTTTTGTTTCTTGTATTTGCTTTTTGTTTTTGTTTCTATTTATTTATTCATATATATAAGTACATAAGTACAGTTGGAAGGAACTAATTGCCTTAAGCCAGTTGGGAAGAGAAAATCTTCTTCCCAGCTGGAGGAAAATTTAAAAAATATAGAAAAAGAATCTTCAGTGCAAAAGAGGCTCTTGCCTATAAAGCAAGACTCTTTTGCACTTAAAGTAACATGTAAAGAAAACCATAATCTAAACAAAAAAATAAGAGAGATAGAGAGAGGGAAATAAGAAAAACTGTTCGAGGAGAAATCTTCGAACGGTTTTTCAAAAGAGATAATTTCTACCGAATCTCCTTCAAAAGCTTAGCTTTGAAAGATAAATTCAAAGCGGCTTTAGTTGGAGAAGAGGGTATAGAAATTATCGACATTTCTCCACAAGTGACGGCCATCCTTAGGGATGTGCCGTCATTTGCGGAGAAAGAAGATGTTGAAGAATTCTTACATCAATATGATGTAAGAATTCTAAAAGCATGCAAATCTTTTAATCAATCATATAGTTCCTTTCTTTTGAAGGGAACTATATGTAGTTTGAAAAAATTGAAAGAAGATGGAGGCAGCATCTGCGGACATCGAATATCTGTAAAGATATTCGACGAAGACGATGCTGCCTTTCGGTATCCGTAGTGTTATAGATGTCAGCGCTGGGGACATTTTTCGAACATGTGTCGAGAAGTGTCACCGCGTTGCGTCCACTGCGGAGAAGAACACGAATTTGAAAATCAAATGTTTTGAATAATTTTTTGTTTATTTTGTTTGAAATTTGTTTGATTATTTTTCTAAAATTAGATGTATATATTAATTTTATATTGCGCTTGCCTACAAGTGCTTTGTCAGAGAAATTAGAGAAATTAAGAAAAGTATAATTAAATGTATTATATCTTCATTTTTTTGTCATTGTTTAAATAATTTTAAGATAATGTTACAAAATATTTTTTATTTTATTGGTAATATCAATTTTATCCAAATTTTGTTTTTTTATGATGATTTTGAATTTTTATTTTTTAGAATTGAATTTTAGCAGTTTATCATTTTGAATTTTTGTTTAAAATTCTTATCCTCGACATCCAACCAAAGAAATCTCAATCGAAACCTGCAAAAAGAAAGAAAAAAGAATAAAGAAAGGAAACTCGATTGGGGCTCCATACTTGGCTGGGGTCGAAAAAGTCAGAAAAAAAACGAAAAAAAAACGGTAACGTTTGAGAGTGCTTTTTTGTTAGAAACAAGAATACTCGTTTTGGCCATTATGTATTTATATTATAATATAATACATATTTCATAAAATAAAAATGAATACAATAAAAATACATTATATAATATAATATATTTTTATTATATAATATAAAATATTATATTATATAATAGAAACTACACAATTTATATTTATAAAACGATACAAATGTATTATCAAAATTTAAACTGTAAAAAATTAAAAATTGTTGATATTTCGCTAACTTCTGTTAGCATCTTCAGAAAATAACCAGTAATTTTCTGAAAATGCTAACAGAAGTTAGCGAAATATCAAAAATAGTTTCCTCTTTTCTATATCCAGCTCCAATAATTATTTATCAAAAAATGGATCAGTTTCAACTATTTAAAATAAAAATTATATAACGTATTTGATCGAATACGACATCAGGAATATTTATAAAAAGCAATTTATACAACTTATAATTTACAAGCTTTTTTGAAATATTTATTGTTATAACGGTAATGGTTTTATATTGAATGGAATCACGATGTTATATATTGAATGGAATCAATTATGTTTTATATTGAATGGAATCAATTATATTTTATATTGAATGGAATCACGATTATCTTACACGATGTTATAAGAGTTTAGTACATTATTGCAATGAACATTGAAATCGCCTATAATCAATTTCAATATATGTAAGCATAAGTTTACTGATGTAAAGTTCGTGCTGAAATTTCTGTACTGGTGCAACGGATTTCTGAAGATTCTGAAGATGTAATTTTCTGGAGATGCTAACAGTGGTTAGCGAAATATCAAAAATAATTACGTATTTCCTTTGATCCAGCTCCAATAATTATTTAGTAATCAGTGATATTCAAAATTCCTAAGAAATCTATTTTCCATTTACAGTATGATTTTGTTATATAAACAATTTATAGATGAACAATTTATATATTTAAACAATTTATAGATGTAAACAATATATTTAAACAATTTATCTGTCAAGCAGATAAATTGTTTAAATGGGGTCGGATTTGACGTTTGAAGCACAGCAGGGAAGTTGATTGGTGTATACTCAAACATTCCTGATATTGTAAAGCGTGCCATTGTAGTCCCGATACCCGAGAAGAATCAACATGTTAGTTCGTCACACTTTCGCCCTACTAGATACGCAAGGCTTGCCCGACTAAATACGCAAGCCTTACTCGCGTATTTACAAAAATTCTCGAATAACTAGTTTCGAAGCAGATTCTACTTCATCTTAAGAGAAAAAAGTATTCTCTCGGACACATAACACGGATTTATGCCGGGCCGTTCTAGTTTAAGCAATAATAATAACAAGTCATCAATTATTAATTGTAATAGAATAAATTCACAGTTAAACTATATATATATTTAAATATATAAAAAATATTTAAATATTTATGTATTTTTAAATATATAAATATTTTTAAATATTTATAAACTATATATTTTTTAAACTATTCAATTTTCTAAATTTTTGGCAATCTACTTAAATTCAATTAACATCTAAAATACATCAAAACATAATTAAAGAAGCGTAATAGATGCTTGAGCGCTTTGAGATATTTTAGAGCGAAAGCCTTTAAACACAAATGTTTATTTGGTATATATAACTGTGTGACCTTTAATCCATTTGGTGCATTTACAAATGTATATATTTGGTAAGTGAACGAAATGTACCCTTCGCCTTTCTTGTTGAGCTTTGGATTTCTCCTCGGTACTCAGTGACTCTAATATAACTTATTTGCGGTACACGTCGATTAAAATCTTTGTATGATTTGCCAAATAGCTATCATCCGAAGTTACGACTTTAAATTGGCGATATTTAATTGCCCAATTGTATGTTGTTGATGACGTTTTTTAAGTATATTGCATTAGCCAATCTATTCCAGCAACACGAACTACATATTGAATTGACACATAAAGATATATTTCGTTACTACCGGGGATTAATTATTCTTTATTAAAGTATTGACAAGTATTTTCTATAACGAAGCAAAATTGTTTGCACAGATTAGAGGAAGTGAATCCGTACATTAGCAAGAATGGCGAAACGTTTGCTGGAAATTATAAAGTGCTCTAACGACATAAATGATAGCAAAATGACATTTTTTAAATCTAGGGCTTTTACTTCTTAGTATATGAACATTCGAGATTATATTAGGATTCTTTAATTTTGTCGTATTTTAGAGATTTTTCAAAATGGTATCATTAATTGGTATAAAATTCAAACTTTAATTTGATTTCAAATTTGATATCGTTCCATATATTAAATTATTTATTAAATTATATATTTATTACATATCAATTATATATTAAATTATTAATTTAATATGCATAGATTAAATTATTGAAAATAATTTAATATCAATTATATATTAAATTATTAATTTAATATGCATAGATTAAATGGATCAACATTCAATTGCAACATTTGTAACACATAGAGTGTTTAAATATATTTATGATATCTATACATTTATTATGGAATTTTATGGTCAGTGTATATTTTTTATTGTTATTATTAACATTTATTGTCCGAGTTTCTACCTCTCGCAGGTATCTTATGTCTTTTTTGCACATTTTTTCTAAATTCATTATACAACTTTAATTCACATACACACATATACAAAGAAAATACATTTTAGTAATGATTTTTTTCTCTTAAAGAAAAGCAATAGCATATTTAATGTGGAAGAATCCAAAAATGTGAAGGGAAATTTCACTCTATGTTAACATTTAAAGCAAATTCCATCAAGGAAGCACACTCGGTTTTATTCAAAAGTTTGAAGACAGTTTAGAAGAGGTTCGGGAGGTATGACAGATTGTTCATGTTGCTATCACAGATTGGGAATGTAAAAAAGTAGTTACGCTATTATACCATTCATCATTAAGATATTTTAATCGAGAATTGTTAGCAGCTAATAAATCGGTATCGAAGCTAAATAAAATTTAAGTAAAAGATACTAATTACCGAACAAACAGCACAATTCGTGGCAATCTGGTCCACGCCTGACGCAAATAGAAAGGATGTATTAGTCAGAAAATGTAACTGATGCAAACGAGCATTTTGCAAAACGTGTAGTGGCATTCAAAATAGTTAGAGATTAAAAAAACGCAAACGAATTCAGTATATAAAATACAAATAATTACAAGCCTAATAAAGTGGATTATGTTATGCTCAGTATATAGGAGAAACAACAAGATGCATAAGCTTGAGATTAAACAACAAAAGATCAGGCATCAAGGCAAAAATGAAAAATAAAAGCAGCAATAATTCCTAAGTCAATGATAATGTTGAAATGCACAACGGAAAGGATGAAACTGATTAGAAAATTACTGGTAGTGAATATACAGGCGATGTGAAAAGAAAAGCTAAATGGCAAGTACAATTAATGACTTAGAGTGAATACGGGCTAAACAAAAACAAACATTGACGCGAAAATGACTGAATTACTACGAAATTCTTCCGCGGCGTACAGTTGGAATGACATTCTGATTGAGAGAAAGCCGGAGAGCCGAAATTAGTAAACATCTAATTGCTAAATTTTCTTGATTAACAGTTGATTCTGCAATTTTTAAAAATATCTAATCGTATCCATAAAAGGATTCTGAAAGGCAGTAATAAACCTACACTTTTGAATGTACTTTATTCAATTACTTGTCGACAACACATCACTCTCGGAAGTCGGCATCGCTCACATTTCCAAGCTTAACCTTGTCCAGCATTTGTCATCTTCGATGAGTCTAAGAAAAAAATCTTTTGTTTTTGATTTAGGGTATTTCAGAGATTTTTAGCTAATGTTCCGATTACATTTTGAGTATTTCATTCACTGGTAATTAAATAGTGCGATTGACAGTATGTAGATGAACAGATGAGAATATCTTTAGGAATCTGCCTGTGCTTCATTTTATGTTAACAATTTGATAGTGTCATCATTATTCCTACACGGATTTCTCGTAAACAATGTCCTCGAAATTTAAACTCCCGCTCCATTTTTGTAGACAACATTTGGCGTCACTGTTTTTGCTGCTGAAGAATTCTTCTACCGAAGGATTATAAGAATCCAAAGAATTATTCTAATCGCATTTATTATTATTTTCATTTTGATGTGCAAATAATGTGCGCTCTCTGCATGGATATATAGAAGCGAACCTTTAATATTCTGATAATGTGAAGTTTCAATAATTCCGGTTTTATCGCAGCGGATAGTTGTATCAAAGAAGTTTATCAATTCTCCATCATGCATTTAAGTTTGCTGGATAACAATTTAATGATTATTGGTGTATGAGTTGTTATAAATGGCTATATAGTTATAATTTAAATGTATAAACATTTAAGTTATACATTCTTTATAAAGAATATATACATATATTCTTTAATGTATATAACGTATTTATATATTCATATATATGCATTTAAATGTTTACATAATATTGGGTTAGGGAATTACCCAACCTAACCTTATATATAAGTAATATATAACCAATTATAATTAATAATTAATTATAATTGGTTATAACCAATTATAGTAGTTATTTCACCGCAGCCCATAATTTCTGTAGAATATTCTATAACATATAAATATGAAATTTAACTGGGTTAATCAAGCAAAATAAACACGCTCGGCTTTTTATTTTGCCTTCTTCATATTGTATAGATATAATTTCTCTGTTTTTTACTTGAAAATTTGATAAGATATAATAATATATAATATAATGTATAATATATATTATATAAATAATATATATAATTTATAAATATATAAAATCCAATAGAAACAAGGATCCCAACCCGTGGTGCTTTCTACATATTAAAGGTATATATATTATGTATATATAATATATATTAAAGGTATATTTACGTTTAATTATAAACCTTATGAATTAAAGGTATTTTAAAGTTCAAACGAAGAGTAATTTTACAATAACTCAATAAATACAAGAACTTAAATTGTCTTACCGAAATTGTCTTCTTTGCCTTCGCTTGATATTGGTCGATCTGCCAGTACAATCTTTATGATTCTAGAAAGAGAGTGAAACAGTTTATTATTCCCTTCGAACATCCAGCTAATTTGCTCCATTTTGTCAGTTAAAATTTTCAAAGAAATTTTTATTTACTTAAAGCATATTTACTTTCAGCTCTAGTCACACTAACTCAAACGGTGTTTGCGTGTATTATAAGTTAAAATTCATACTTATTTCACACTTATGACGCATAAGCACATCAGTTGACATTGACCCTTTAAAAGAATATCAATGAATATTTCTTGATTCGCTATTTAAAAAATTTGATAAACAATGGGGTTTGCGTGGTAAATGGAACAAAAGATTATCATGCTTAAAAGCAATGCTTGCATAATTAAAAATCAAACTTAAATGACAGTTAATAATCTATCCAGTAATTTGCGTTCTGTTGAATAAAATCGTATTTTTCCTAACCAAGAATGTGGAACTAATTCAATTACATTTATCACAATAATTCGAAGATTCACGCTACAAGCAAAATTAGATCAACAGATAAAAACATTACAAGCACACGTTGAGTAAAGAATGTAAAAATATATTATCCTTATGTTTATCTTTTAAAATACCAAAATTGCCAATAGGATATAATCATTTTATAAAAAGTAATTAATTATCTAAAGTTTTATTTTACCCTTAAGTCGAATATTAATCTTAATTATGTCGATATAAAAAATTAAAATGCAATTTTACATTTGACATTTTTAGAAAAAATCGTCGGCAAATGATCAATCCGAGTCCATGATCAATGCGTATCACCATGTACATATCACAGGCCATTAAAAAAGTTAAAAAGAGATGTATCTGTAATTATGAGCTACTTTAATTTGAATGAGCAATGAACACCATGTTAACAATTCCTGTTACGAACACCTAGGGATTTAATAGGTGAGTAATAAAATGCGATCCGGAAATAGCAGTAAAACAGGCACAACAAGATGATAAATGTTTTGTTGACAGAACCATTTTGTTCTTTACCTGTCGTTAAATTCTACAGGTTAAGGAGTAGACTTTGCTATTCTTGTTAACAGGTAAATTTTAGACTGTAAAGTTTGGCACCTGCTTTTTTGTAAGAATCTGAATTTTTACAAGAAGTTACAACTTAAACAGATCTTTATGATTGTTCAATTGTAAATAAAACCTTATTGATCATCGATTAGGAATAAACAAATAATATTTAACACATATGTGCATCTTTATTTATAAATTTCATTATCATGTCAATCACTTTCCGTTACAATAATATTTAAAATATTTATATATTTAAATAATATTACATGATTTAATTATGCAATATTTTAGTTCTGTTAGCTATCGATAATTTGATAGCTATATATCTAATGTTTACTCTCTTCGTTTAATGGATTGAGAATCAGAGTTCCAAACCAATAGCATATCAGTTCTTCTGATAACCTCTAATCTTTATTCTAAATAATGATACATTATATAAAAAATATCTTAAGTTATTAAAAATTGGAATTATAAAAAATCTTAAGATAAATATATTTCCACTTTTTCAATGTATGCATTGTATAAAATTCGTTGAGTCAATTTTAACTGATTTCCTAATTGCGGAAAATAATAAAATATCATAAAATATAATTATTGAATTGTAGTGGATTCGTGTTTTTCAAAAGAATCAGCAAAGCAGAAAAATGCATGAATTTATTGATTTTTTGAATCTCACAATTTGTAGATCATTAAAACATAAATTGATTAAAACAAAAATGATCATCAAAACTTTGATTGCTCATATTTATTATTGACAGTTAATTTTTGAAGTGGCTCACTAAAATAAAATAGATTTTTGATTTTTATTAAATCGAATTTATTGATATTTTTATTTATTTTCAGAAATTGCATTTATAATATAATATTATCTGATAATATTATGTTACCTGATAATATTAAATTATATTTATTATCTGATAGCACTACATTCGTAGTTCTATCAACTTATGTTTGCCAACTTATCTTAGTTTTAAAAGGCATTTTAAAATATAATATATTACAATTATAATTATAATATTAATATATCATATATAATATCATATATCATATATCATATAGTATATTATATATAATATACTATAATATACTATAATATATAATATAATATATATTATACATCTTATGAGATGTTCGTAATCAATTTTTGCAGTTTTACAATAACTGAATTACAATCGAGTGCACATTTAACTCCTATACCGGAAATAAAAATGTTGTTATTCTAATCGATTCAAGTGTATAAAAAAGTTAAGTTTATACTTAATCTGGCATAATAGTAAGATATCAAACAACTTCAGCATTCATAAAATGCTAATTTTAATTTTTAGTTCTGCCCATAACTTTAACTTTTAGAGAATAATCATCATCTTTTGAAAAAATATCTGTTTTCAATATTTCTTATATTTCGATGGTTGCTTTTGGTTTTGGCTTAGACTGTAAATTATTTTTGTGCATCAAATCATTAATACGATGGTGAATACGATGATGAAGATGATTATGTTAATGCAAATCACTTTTGCTAATAAAGTAAAACGATATTTATGGGAAATTAAAATGGCTTTTATATTAGATAGTGTTATTTCCTGTTCAAAAGGAGTAATTTAATTTGTAATTGAAGTTTAAGTGAATTTTTAGCCATCAAAAAGAAAACAACAATCTTATCCAAATTAAAATCTTAAATCTTATCCAAATTAAAATCTTAAATCTTATCCAAATTAAAATCTTAAATCCTATCCAAATCATAACCTTAAATCTTATCCAAATTAAAATCTTAAATATTATCCAAACCATAACCTCAAATCTTATCCAAATTAAAATCTTAAATCTTATCCAAATTAAAATCTTAAATCTTATCCAAACCATAACCTCAAATCTTATCCAAATTAAAATCTTAAATCTTATCCAAATTTAAATCTTAAATCTTATCCAAATCATAACCTTAAATCTTATCCAAATCATAACCTCAAATCTTATCCAAATTAAAATCTTAAATCTTATCCAAATTAAAATCTTAAATCTTATCCAAATCATAATCTCGAATCACCGATAGTCCATTTTTTCTATTAAAGCAATATCATATTCAATGTACAATTACCTGCGTTGATTGCAAATGCAAATAATCATATCGACAGTTCAATTCTTGCGTTAGATTTATACAATGAATCTAATAAAATGTTCAAGTTACGTTTCTAGATGTAATATGAGATGCGTGCTGCTTGCAAATAACGAAGATTGAACGAAGAATGAAACATGTGAAAACTCGTGTGTACATTTTGTAAATATATCTACACAGTATGTGTAGATACAAAATAAATATCTTCACCATTATATTCTACCTACGTTCTTCGTGAAATGTTTCTACTATTTTCTTTGACGTCATCGCCCTCTCCTCCAATATATCGGTCTGTAAATTCCAAATTATACCATGAAACACTAGCAAAATACCGAAAAAGTATGTGTTTCATGTGTTACTCTCTCTCATAATGCCTGTATCTAATTGCAACAACATCATCAACACAAAAATGATAACATTTAAATTTGATTTAATTAAAAATCAATTAATTTTTAAACCGCAAACTTCTTATCGAAAATCAAAAGTTTAATCTTTAAGTTACAAATCACAAAAATTAAAATTTTATCAATAAAATCACAATTTTATCAATTTTGATATTCGATAAAAATCTTGCAGTTTATTATAAATCTTATAATCAAAGTTTGAAAATCTACACAGTAATGCAAATATAAAAACATCCTTAATAATATCCAAAGCATATGCTTATATCTAATACAAATAAAAATCTTAAATAAAAGATTTAAGATTAATAAATCTTAAAGATTTATCTATTGATTAAATAGATTAATTTATCAAAAATCTTATTGATTTAAGATTTTAATGTGATAAAATCTTTATCACAATCATAAATCTTTTAATAATCAAAATATTAAATCTTATCCAAATCATAACCTTAAATCTTATTCAAATCATTATCTTATTAAATCTTATAAAAATGATAATATATGATCTTATACTAATCAAAATGTTTAATATTATCTAAATCAAAATTTTATCCAAATCATAATTTTAAATCTAATCAAAATAATAATTTTTAATCTTATCCAAATCAAAAACCCCGAATCTTATCCAAATCAAAATCTTCTTAAATCTTATACAAATCAGGATTTTAAAAATTAATAATTATTGGAGCTGGATCAAAGGAAAGAGGAAATTATTTTTGATATTTTGTCAACTACTGTTAGCATCTTCAAGATGCTAACATCTTGAAGGTGCTAACACAAGTAATTAGCGAAATATCAAAAATAATTTTTTCTTTCCCTTGATCCAGCTATAATAATTATTTATCAATAATGGATCAGTATCAACTATTTAAAATTTTAAAAATTATCCAAATCACAATCTGAAATGTTATCCAAATCGAAATCTTAAATATTATCCTAAATATCAGATTATCCAAATTATAATCTCATATCTTATCCAAATCATACTCTTAATCTTATCCAAATCGTAATCTTAAATGTTATCAAACTCATAATCTCAAAACAAATCATAATTACAGAATATTAAATATTATAACAATCATAATCTTAATTCTTATCCAAATCAAAATCTTAAATCTTATCAAAATCAAAATATTTAATCTTCTTTAAATCAAAATCTTAAATCTTATCCAAATCAAAATCTTAAATCTTATCTACATCATAATCTTAAATTTTATCCAAATAATAATCTTAAATCTTATCCAAATCATATTCAATCTTAAATCTTATCTACATCATAATCTTAAATTTTATCCAAATAATAATCTTAAATCTTATCCAAATCATATTCAATCTTAAATCTTATCTACATCATAATCTTAAATTTTATCCAAATAATAATCTTAAATCTTATCCAAATCATATTCAATCTTAAATCTTATCTACATCATAATCTTAAATTTTATCCAAATAATAATCTTAAATCTTATCCAAATCATATTCAATCTTAAATCTTATCTACATCATAATCTTAAATTTTATCCAAATAATAATCTTAAATCTTATCCAAATCATATTCAATCTTAAATCTTATCTACATCATAATCTTAAATTTTATCCAAATAATAATCTTAAATCTTATCCAAATCATATTCAATCTTAAATCTTATCTACATCATAATCTTAAATTTTATCCAAATAATAATCTTAAATCTTATCCAAATCATATTCAATCTTAAATCTTATCTACATCATAATCTTAAATTTTATCCAAATAATAATCTTAAATCTTATCCAAATCATATTCAATCTTAAATCTTATCTACATCATAATCTTAAATTTTATCCAAATAATAATCTTAAAAATTATCAAAAAATAATATCAGATATTACCCAAATCATATTATTAAAATGTATTAATAGCAAAATCTTAAATCTATTCCAAATCAAAATATTAAATCTTATACAAATCAAAATATTAAATATTATCCTAATTTGAATATTTAATCTTATTTAACTCAAAATCTTAATTCTTATCCCAATTAAAATCTAAAATATTATCCAAATCATGATCGTAAATATTATCTTTTTTAAATAGTTGATAATGATCCATTATTGATTAAGAATTATTAAAGCTGGATCAAAGAAAAGAGGAAATTTTTTGATATTTCGCTAACTTCTGTTAGCATCTTCAGGAAATTACAATTTTATCATTGTAATTTTCTGAATATGCTAACAGAGGTTAGCAAAATATCAAATAAAAGTTTCCTTCTTTTTTTGATCCAGCTCAAATAATTCTTTATAAATCTTATCAAAGCAAAAATCTTAAATCTTATCTTAATCAAAATATAAAATCTTATCTGAATCATGAACTTTAATATTATCCAAATTATAATCTTAAATTTTATCAGAATCATAATCTTAATTCTTATCCAAATCATAATCTTAAATCTTAACAAAATCAATTTCTAAAATGTTATCCAAATCAAACCTCACATCTTATCCAGAACATATTATTAAATATAATCCAAATTCAAATCTTAAATCTTATCAAAGTCAAAATCTTAAATATTATCTAAATCATAATTCTTATATAGATCATAATCTTAAATTTTATCCAAACCATAATCTTGAATGCTATCCAAATCATAATCTTAAATCTTATCCAAATCAATATCTTAAATGCTATCAAAATCATAATATCGAATCGTATCAAAATCACAATCTTAAATGTTATTCAAATTATAATCTTAAATCTTATCTACTTAATAATATCAGATATAATCCAAATCATAATCACAAATCTTATCCAAATCGTAATATTAAATCTTATCCAAATGATAATATCGAATCTTATCCAAATCAAAATCTTAAATCTTATTCAAATCAAAATATCAAATGCTATTCAAATCCTAATCTCAAATCTTATCAAAATAATAATCTAAGATCTAATCCCAATCAAAATCTCGAATCTTATCTAAATCATAATCTTAAATTATAGTCAAATCCTAATCTCAAATCTTATCAAAATTATAATCTAAGATCTAATCCAAATCGTAATCTTAAATGCTATCAAAATCATAATCTTAAATTTTATCCAAATTATAATCTCAGATCATATCCAAATCAAAATCTTGAATCTTATCCAAATCGTAATCTCAAATGCTATTCAAATCCTAATCTCGAATCTTATCAAAATCAATTTTAAATATTATCGGAATCAAAATTTTAATCAAAATATTTAATTGTAAAACATGTAAGGCAGACGCGAAAGAATGACGAATGCCGTTTCGTCATTACAATGACTCATCAGTGCCAGATCCCTCCCACTACTGGATGCAGAGGAGGACTGGCAGACGGCAATCAATGAATGAATCAATGTGAATGATGTGCTAGAAAATTTTCTAGTAACATCATAGATGTTAATGATGAGTCATTGTAATGACGAGTCATCATGATGAGTCATTGTAATGACGAAACGGCATTCGTCATTCTTTCGCGTCTGGCTTACATGTTTTACAAGAAATTCACGCGAAATGGTTTCACTCTCCTTAAATAAAAGTTAGCCGATATTAAAGAGACCATGCGCTGGCATTTGCCAGTGCTTTTGCTAATGATCCTTTTTGGTGAAGCTGTAGTACTGATTTAGTACTCTATGATGTTACTAGAAAATTTTCTAGTACATCATTCACATTGATTCATTCATTGATTGCCGTCTGCCAGTCCTCCTCTGCATCCAGTAGTGGGAGGGATCTGGCACTGATGAGTCATTGTAATGACGAAACGGCATTCGTCATTCTTTCGCGTCTGGCTTACATGTTTTACAAGAAATTCACGCGAAATGGTTTCACTCTCCTTAAAATATTTAATCTTATCCAAATAATAATCTTAAATAATATCCAAATCATAATTTTAAATCCTTTTTAAATTGCAATATTAAATCTTTTCCAAATCATAATCTTAAATTATATCCAAACCATAATACTAAATATTATCCAAATCATAACCCTAAATCTTATTCAAATGATAATAGTTAATCTTATACTAATCAAAATTTTAAATCATATCAAAATCATAATCTTAAATCTTATCAAATTCATAATCTTAATTATTATTTAAATCATTATCTTTAATGTTATTCAAATGATAATCTTAAATTTTATCCAAATCATAATCGTAATTCGTATCCAAAGTATGATCTTAAATGTCATCCAAATCATAACCTTATATATTATGCAAATCATAATCTAAAATGCTATCCAAATCATAATTTCACATCTTATCCAAATCATAATCTTAAATTTTATCCAAATTATTATATAGATATTTACAAAATCCTAGTTCTAGCTATTTTATTTTACGTGCTAGTAATCATTGCGTTTCAGAGTACTGAAAGTGATAGTATATCTACAATTTGAAAGTAATCATGTAGCGTTTAAACTTTAAGAAAAACCTTGCTTATTTAATAATATTATCAACTTAAGAGCACGCAAAATATTAAGCCCTGGATTAAAAGCCATAATCGATCACCGAGAAATCTTTTTCGAAATTAGTAAATTTGTAATAAAAAATAATCAAGTTTGCTGTTTGAACTTTATACATGATGTATTAACATATTAATTCATACGTTATACTTTATTTTAAAATACTTAGGAAATTCTGTAAACTTAAATGTAAATTTAAATGTATTTACTAAAATTACATTATTTTGTTGATTAATAATAAAATTGCATTATTATTTTATCTCTTGTATTCAAATATATTGTAAACCCTTGCAAAAGCTTGTCCAATATATCAAAGAGGATCGACCTCGTTACTATAGAACTGTATTGTAGTAACCAAGTTAAAGTTTTGCTACCTCCTCATCAATGATTAATTCGAAAATCATATTAGATTTCGATTCAAGTCAGGCATCCGACATGAATGCATAGCATTTAACTCTTCTAATCTGGGATAAAAGGTATATAACGCCCTATGCATTTATAATGTAATAAGTTCTATTTCGCAAGTCTTAAAACAATTGTTTTAAGACTTGTTACAAATACGTTTGTAGCCGAAAAGTCGTGATCAATGAACGGATTGTGATGTGTAATATCGTAAGATTTTGCTTATTATTGAATAGAAGATATAATGACATTAAGTTTTAAGCTGGTGAATTGAGAATGCTCACTTAAAGTTTAGATATCCAAGTGCAAATTTTCTTAGTTACGTAATTATTTAAACTTCGGTTAAATAAAATAAACATTTGATTTCAAAAAAATGTCGAATAAATTTTTGATTTAATAATTTTATTACAAAAATGTATAGTATGAATAATTTTATACAGTCTAAGAAAAATGTAACAACTCGTTATTAACAAAAAAATCGCTAGTTTTTATTGATGTGCTATAACATCGATTCATCTTGTTACTCAAATCCGAAACGCAATTACAAAATTATTGATCAATCATAAATTATTGATCAATCAAACTTGTAGCTTTTTAATTTAAAATCCAATTTTTTACTTTTTTGATGTTTTGAAATTAACTTTTTTAATAGTCGTATTATCCCATACTTGTCACATCTACTAATGGATTATCTTCAAACACTCACTGAGTAGAAAACAATAACCAAAATTGTAATAAATTGTCATGTAAAGTTTTTGTTCAATGTAATTTTGTTGTTGAAGTATTCTTTAGCCAACTATATAGACATGTTCTACAAATGAACAGAGGTCGATATAATCATTTATATCTCTCTACCTTTGAATCTGTAACATGATATTGTTATTTTCTTAATATGCACATATTACATTGTACAATATCATCCGGACATTAATGAAAACATATTGAGCTGTGTTATCATAAATATCAACTACCATGTTTGCTAAATCTAAAAATATTGCAAAAATATAGAAAACCGGATTTGATATCTTTCATAAAAATGTCAATCGCAATGTTGTTTGAAGAACCATCTCAATAAATAACATAAATAGTTTTATTTTTGAGTTTGAGGGTTTATCGGCAGTAATTTAATGCATTATCTCGTCCATCCTCTTTAGGTCATTAACGATTTTGCTTCAATGTAATCGAAGTACAATGTAATATGTGCATATTAAGAAAATAACAATATCATGTTACAGATTCAAAGGTAGAGAGATATAAATGATTATATCGACCTCTGTTCATTTGTAGAACATGTCTATATAGTTGGCTAAAGAATACTTCAACAACAAAATTACATTGAACAAAAACTTTACATGACAATTTATTACAATTTTGGTTATTGTTTTCTACTCAGTGAGTGTTTGAAGATAATCCATTAGTAGATGTGACAAGTATGGGATAATACGACTATTAAAAAAGTTAATTTCAAAACATCAAAAAAGTAAAAAATTGGATTTTAAATTAAAAAGCTACAAGTTTGATTGATCAATAATTTATGATAATAATTTATATGACACTAAGGTTGGTTATACTCTAATCATAATAAATGTTATTTTTGTAAAGACAAAGTACCTAAAATTGTTAAATACATTCAGTTGCGATTTAATTGTTCAAATTACAATAATGCGTAACAAATAGACTATGATGATAAACCGTATTTATTAGTAAGCTGTCGAGATTTCAATTATAATGAAGGTGTGCCTGCATTTGTCACTAGCTAGTGATAATATTAGCAAATCAATAGCACTGTCAAAATGGGGCCTTTATTGCATAGGCAAATGTTGGTTTTATTCAAGATATAAAAGAGTCATTATAGAGAATGCCATTTATGAAACAAATAAAAATAAACTACAGTTAAAACAAAAATTTTAACATTGCAAGAACAATACTTACCTGACAGGCCACAAATAAGTGTGAAATCATGGATAGATAGCATGGGATCGATTACTAATTATGCCAAACTCCTTGATGAATAATCGCGATCAGTTATTGTGAGACTAAATATCATTTTTAATATACTATAATTTGATGATTTTTATTAATAATATATAATATACTATATAATAATATATCAATATTTAATATATAAATTATATTAATTTATTAAAATTAATTTTAATAAATTAATTTTATTTTCAGTTTTTGCGGAATATGGAAATTTGGAACCAAACTTATTAACAAATATTTTCAGGCTTTTCTGTTTGACACTTTATTGGTTATTAAGAGCATCGTTTCATAATAAAAGCAATTATGGAAATAATAAAAACCAAGTTAGTTGTCAAGTACTTGCCGCTTTATTGTCTGAAATGAAGAATTACATCATTCCAAAGCTTATTTGTAAATAATGACATCTCGAATATTGTGAATATTCATGATGCATCTGGCAATAAGCAAGTCTTGCAAATTAATCATTGCCTAAAATCACATGGGCGAGAGTCATAATAACATGTTGTAACATATGCCTCATCAAGAAAGTCGCAACGCCAGTTAGTCAATTCGACAAAACTTGCTTAATTGACAAATTAAAAATTAAATAAAATTTGTTTTTAGTCACTAAAAATGTAAATTTTCCACAAAGAAAATTGATGTACATCTTATATTTTAAAATCATTATATTTTAGTAAATTAATTTGCTAATATTTTAATTAGCAGAATCTGTTCAAAATTGGATTAAAATATAGTGTGACGAAGAAGACATATTGTTTTTTAAAAGAATGTCTACATTTATACAAATTGTTGTATAAATGGGCCTACAAACTACAATATATTGATAAAGCATATAATCTGACGCACGATTTTAAGAGATAAAACTGTTTTTTTTTGTCTACAATAAAAATTTTCTGTATTTTATTAATATGTTATAATATATTCACTAAAATTAATCAATTTTAACCTCGTAAATATCATGCTCCATATTATATGATTTAATTGTCATTATTTAATTGCTATTTTTGTTGTTTAATTTTAATTAATTTTTAATAGAAATATAATAAAATACCATCAATTAACATTGTATATTAATTAAATATAAAATAACATATTAAACATAACCAAAATACCTTTTTTTGTAAAATAGTGTATTCAACGCATTATGTCACCTTTTAGCGAACAGCTAAATTTGTCTTGTCGTAAGTAATAAAGCACAATGTAATCGTGTATGTTGCATTATTTTTATATGTGACTTCACCGAATAATAATTAGGATATTTAAAACACATATTAGAATAAAAGCCCTGCTGATCACATCATCGATACAGAAAAGTGCGACATGTTACGTCGTAAGTATTTACTTGCTCGTCAGCATTTCTCCAAAATTCAAGGGTTGTACAAACATGTGAAATACTGTTGTGAATTAGTAAAAGGCATTCTTATACAAAAAATGCGATGTCTAACATGCGTGATGACAATTCGAATATCAAAACTGATATTTATGTTGTCCCGATACATGCTTGCTAAATGATTAATTTCAATTACTAATCAAATAAATTATTTATCGAACTTAAAATTTAGTAATATTACTGGACAATACAAATACGTACCTTTAATTCAATTTTTGTTGCTTATCGCACAATGAAATTTGCCACAATATAATGATCTCTATTTGCAACAGAGAAAGCTCAATTCTATAAAAGTGAAACAAAGACAGAAAAATAATTATTTGATTTTGTATGTGTGCATGTGATCAGTTACGTAACAATTTTAAAGGGAGGAAATTATCATGTTTTAACAATTATTTAACATTTATATATAAAGAGAAAGAAACTCAATACGTTAAAATATTTAACAAAATCCAAGAAAATTAATATTTCACAGAAATAGGATACTTACTGTGCTGTATAGTTCCTGCTACAACAATGAAAATACAAGAATTAAAGTGTCGACGACAAAAATTCACGCCTAACACTCAACCGCAAAACAAGTCAACCAGTTATTTGTTTGTACAGAGTGTGCCTGCCCTCTTTGCGTATTCGATGATATTCGATAATCGACGTTTTCTATTTTTTCCACTTGTTTAACTATATCTGAATAATGTGAAAATAACATCAAAACGGTTCACATCAAAACAATTTAGACTACAAAGCCAGTCATCTACTATTAACGTATTATTATCTATAATATTAATATTAATATCAATATTGGTGATATAAATATTATATCCAATATTAATATTATGTTATATTATTGGAGATATTAATATTATCTTATATATATTAATTTAGACTACAAACCAAGTCATCGTTATTAAATAATAAAATTAAATAATAACGAATATTAATAATAATATTAAATAATAAAGTTTACAGTATTATTTCCAATATTGTAAATAAATTGAATTTGCGCGATTTTTGTTGCTGATTTTATGATCTTATAAATGCGTCATTAAATTTCTAATTTCATTGTTTACGGTATTATTAATATGCAATCTTAAGCTTTACAAATGATCAATTTACTAAGTATTTTTTTCACGGATTTTATTTCAACAAAAATTATGAACGTCAAAAATACCAAAACTATGCATTTATGCAATTATGCTAATTACTGTATTGTTTTCCCTTTCAATGACAGATGATGACCCCGTTTCAGGGCCCACCTAGTTATATTCAGGATACTTTTGCGTCTATCCAGGTCAGCTTTCGCCGACCAGTTCACCGTAATGCTGAACCCCAGATATTTTATTCTACTTGTGAAGGTTGGCAGTGGTTCATAGGCAAATATGGAAGAGAGTGTTAATCTCTTAAGCTTTTGCTTTGTTGCAGGGGTGCCATGAAAGACGACCACCTGCAATTAAGCGAAGTTTAGGACCAGATTGGACTTGGGCAACTGGTCTTTTAATCTTAAAAAGAAACGGCTGATGTCAGAGACTACGTCCTTGCACCTGTATCAAGAGAACAGGGCTGTGGTGTCATCAGCATACACCACTAGACGTTATTCACGTTAAAAAATTTCGAATAGATTAATGGAGGCAGCAAGATACAAGATTGGAGAAAGTGGTGAACCTTGAGACACACCCGAAATAGGGTAGAACTGACGCGCATCAGGGTCGTCTTCATAATAAAATCGCTTTGTGTACAGCAGTATATCCTCCCTGTTCACTATTCTCGCAGGCAATCCGAGGGACCTGAGAGAAGAGATCACGAAGGGAATAGTGATGTGGTCAAATGCAGCAGAAAAGTCAAGGAAAACAGCCACTAACAGACGATGGATATTATCCCGACAAAACTGATCCACCTCATTTACTGCTGAATAGACCGAGCGACCTTTGACGAACCCATGAAAACCAGGAGGGATCAAATTACGCCTAATCAAATTGTCGCGGATTTTACGCGCAAGCGCTTTTTTCGTAAATCGAAAGAGGGCATTTCGAATCGAAATGGGTCGCAGATCTTTAGGGAATGAGCAGGATTCTTTTAGGAATAAAAACTCTCTTACTAATATTGATGCCTGCTACATCGGATGGGGAGGCTAGAAGCATTGTGACGGCTACCTCTCTTCTCTGATCGGCTTTTAAAAGCTGAAAGACTCCAGAGGAAAGTGTAGCGATGGATTTGGAGGTGCCGTAAGTGGACCCCGGGAGTTAAGGATATCTGTTACATATAAGTCCCTACTCCTGAACTCACCCCAAGGTGGGATTGGTTGAGATGATTGAGTGGCTCCATAGTTATGAAGGCTAGTGACTCCTCCAAAACATTTTCAATGCCTATCTTACCAATATAACCCAATGCCTTATCCTTCCAACACACAAACTTCTCCTTCCTGAATAACTTCAAGGAAGAAGGCTGAGACGGGTTAAAACGAGCAATATTTGTCTTATCCCTACTCAGCTTAAACCTATATCTAGTGCTCCAGTATTCATTCGAGAGGGTTTGTCTGGCGGAAGCAGAGAGGTTAGGAAGGTTCAGCAATTTTGCTAGGACCTTGAGTATTGTCGGAGTGGGATTGTATAAGCGACCTTTATAGGTATTCGATAATATCGCGGTAGCTTGCGAAGAGAGGTAGGAATTCAATTCGGTTAAACTCTCATTCCCTATGCTGAAGAAGAGTTGGATAGCCGCCTGAAAGAAGGCCACTTTGATCGGATCAAAGTGAAACCTCTTTCTCAGCAACGTATCCTCCTCTATCCTTCAACGAATGAGGTCATGATATGTAAACAACTGTTGACGCGACTGCTCCGTGCATAGGGGTTTAAGCAAACACCTCGAGTGAAGCAAGAAAATGTCGAGGATAGAATTTGTTGATGTGGAATGAAAGGTGGGGGAGGGTGGTTTGTGAATAAAATAACCATTCCTGACTCTGCAAAGTGATGTGTTGATCCAACGATCAGTTCTGTTGTTGAAGTCCCCTAGTATCATGTCATAGGCGCTGTCAATAATACCATCCAGGAGGTCACTGTTCTTGTGAATCTCCCCTGGACGAATGTAGACATTGGCTAGACTGAGGCGTTTACCGTTTTTACTGAGTGAAACTATCAGACAAGACAGGGCTGGACATGAGTAGTTTAACAAGAGGGAGGACCTTAAGGAGCACTTAACCTAAGGTTAAGAGTGCTTGAGATGAAGAGGAGTGTGGAGGGGTTATGTACGGAGTATAGTGGGAACAAATATGCTTTGGGATAAATCGATTAATGTCCTGGGAAGACGGATAGACCGCGTCTCCTGAAGAACTATAACATCTGCAGTAAAATAAGTTGCAAACAAAGAAGTAAAAGGTTTGTTATACACATTATTACGTTAAGTCATACTCATCAAATTATTGAACGGCTACCAAACATTTGATCTATAACCTAAGTAAAAATATGGTGCTATAGCAATTCAAAGCGGTTAAATGCGTGATATTGTTCAAACTTATTTCTGAAAAGTTTGAGCATGCAAAATATAAATCATTAATTTTAACATTTTAAATATATTTAGTAATTAAAAAGTAACCTTTTGCAAGTAAATTATTCAATTGTAATTCAAGATAAATTCATTTGTTTATTTTTACTTATAAAGTACAAAAATATAAAGGGAGTTTGCAACATATCATAAGATATTCTTATTAAAACTAATAGATTGACTATAAAACATGACATTTTTCGGATATTATTCCAAAATATCTTATTAATAACAGCAGAATCCCAAATACTCATATTCGTAAATTAGGTAGTAAATGTATTCAAGTGATTTGAATATGTTGATTGAATTTGTTAATAATCCATGCGAGGTACGAACTGAAACATTAGCTTTTAAGGATGTGTAACTCATTGACATTTCACTGTCATTATTCAATTATGATGGAACTAGGGAGTAATTTGATAGAATTATATGCTTCACTTCATATTGGTGAGTTCAATGAAAAAGACGACAATAATGATAATCAATACGTGTATTTAATGTTACTAATAGATTATATTATAATCTAACAGCTAAATCAGTCTACCGAACCTTATAGTCGAAAGCACTTTATACCGTTACTAAAATAGAAAAACGTTGTCAAATTGACGTATAGAAATCATCAAAAAAGATAGTTGCCAAGGGAGGGATCTCCAGCCGACTCCAAAAAGGATGCCGCATTCCCTCGTTGCACGCTGCGCTTATTCGTTGCATGAGCCAGCTAAATATGCGTTTATCTACGCTTGTCAGTCCCAACCGCAAACCAAGCTGCTTCAAATATGCAGATGCGCTATGGGCCGACTGCGCCTAGTGATAAAATAAAATAACCTAAATAAAATAAAATAAACTAAATAAAAAAATATTCTTCAGGCGAATAAATTTAATTAAAGATTTATTTATTCTAATATTATTTGATACAGCTAAACTAGTTTCATCAAGCTAAAGATTGGAAAATTGATAAATCAATTTTTCAACCATTTTTGAAATGCTGTTACCTTCTAAATCAAATATTTTATTTAGATTTTTATTCATGCTAATAATATCAGTAAAAGGTCATTTACTGAAAGGTTATCACAATTAGCTTCAAAGCTTAAGACAATTTAAAAAAATTTATTTCCGATTATAAAAATCGTAATTATTCACTTTTGATCTTAATTACACCGCAATGTCAGAATCAAAAAATATAAGTAGCTTTTTACGCGATAAAATCGCGTTCGATTTTAATGCATAAATAAACAAACCTAATAAAATCGCGTTCAATATTAGTTGTTATCGATTTACAACTTTATTGTGCATTATATCAACTTTTATTGTATTTTTTAATTTTATTTGACTAATTTGTTTCGTCTGACTACTTAATATTTGGTTGCTTTAACTATTGTTTATTTTTAATAATAATTTTTAATTATTTAAATTAAAATTAAAAACATTTTTAATTATTTAAAACTATAATATGAATGTTTGCCTGTGTGTATATGACTAAAAACTCAAATAACAGCCGATATAATGTTTATTCTGACAATTACTTTATTTACCACATGTTAAATTTCACTATCTTTTTATTATTTTGAATATATAAAATATCATTCTAAAAGTACATGAATTTTAAATATGTATTTAATTTAAAATAATAATTTTTTATTTCTTTATGTAAATAAATCATGATCTAGATTAGAGATGTAGTTTTACGTTATAATTTTATAGATTTAAAATTTTTTACATCACTATATACTCTCTTGAAGTATACTTTAGATAAAACGTGGTTTTACAACAATTAGCTAATTAGCATATTGTAAATCTGCTTGTAATTGATTACAAGTATACTTTACTTGTACTTCACTTTATTAAAATTATCAAATATTGAGCGTAGTATCGGTTATTTTGTTTTTAAAATGCTAATCATTGAAAATGTTAATAGATAATGCTGCATTATCATTACTTGAATTTCACACTAACTATAATAATTAAATCAGCTAACTGAGTCTACGTATTGTTATATAATTATAAAATAAACAAAACATAATAATGCTAAATCAAAATTTAATAATTAAATAATAAAATTAATAATTGTTTTTAGATTTTCTATAATTTAAATCAAGTTAAAAAATAAAAATAAAAAATAAAATTTAAAATAAACGTCATTTTTATGAATTGACTAATAAATAACAGACGTTGTATCAGAATAAGAATTAGAGGTCATCAGGAGGAACTGCTATGCTATCAGGTTTCGGCCCCTAACTCCTCTACCCAACATAGCAGCGGGGCCAAATACATGCTAATGATGTATTTCCTCTGAAATAACTATCTAGTATCTTATTCTAATGCAAAGTATATTATTTATTATCCATCCATAAAAATTTGCCACTTAAGAGTTTAAATTTATTCTTTATATTATTGTGTTGATTTATATATTTTACTATTTTCTGCTTGATGTTATTTTTATAGTAACCTAGTTTAAAATATGTATCTATTAAATTATTTAAATGATTTTGAAGAAAGCCAATATCATTACATATTGTTGCAATTCTTAAAATTTCATTATTTATTCATTATTAATATTTATATTTTTAAGTTAATATTTTGCTGTATTATTTCAGAATGCGGATTTGTATTTTGCCAATCAAAAAACAGTAAGAATTCTGAAAGGATTTTTACATAAATCATTTATTTTACTAGAAATACAAAATTTTACATTTAATTTCGATTATTTCAAAGTTGACAAGCAAGATATTAGAAGCTACTAAAACAAGATTGAAGAAAGGGGAGCATTGAGTTATACCAATAATTTGATTGAAAAGACGCACATCATGGTCATCTTCGTAGTAGCAGCGCTTGGTACACAGCAGCATTTCCACACTCTTAAACAACATGTTAGAAACCCCAAGGGATCTAAGAGGCAAGATAATAAAATGAGATCAAATGCATTAGAAATAGAAACAAAACTGCTACAACAAGATAATTGTTTTGTTGACAGAGCCGATGCATTTCATACCGTACATTCACTAATTACCAATGCAAACTTGGTGGAATTAATTTTGACATAATCAATTCATCGCTAATTGTACGTGCCAGCACTTTTTTTTATAAATGTTGATGACTGAGTTAGAATGAACAGCAAATCTTTAGGAAATGTAATTAAGTATTTTTTGGTGAATATATTTATTCGAGAGACAATATTGGTTGGTGGCTAAAAGTATAGTAATGCCGATCTTATTTCTCTAGTTGTCTGTCAAAAACTGGTAGGAACAGATGAACAAGTTTCTATAATAACCGCGTTCAATCTTGCATTTTATATGGAAGAATTCTGAAGCACCTCATACCGAGGTGCTATAGTTGGGGTTTTAGATGCAGGGCATACTTCCATATTTTCAAAATGATTAGTTTATTTATTAAAGACGAAAAGTTTAAGTTGGATGAATTCTACCAAATTATTGGTTCAACTCAAGGCTCGCCCACTATTCAATCTGATATTTAGCGACTTTAATTCAGTTTTTTTAATCTCTGTGCAAAAACATCTTGTGGTATGTGCTAACGATAGCACATCTATGTTCTAAGGATTCAGATGTAAAAATGTTTTATATAAAATAACTCAATTATGTATAAGATTAAAAGATTAGTTATCCTTTTTAATCTCATTCTTAACATCACTAAAACACAGTCAACTGTTTTATAGGCACTTCTGCAAAACAAGGATAAAGTTGAAGAGATTAATAATCGCATCCCTTTCCTCAATTTGCGTAGCAAACGACTAATTCCATAACTGGATTTCACCATCTGGTTACTGGATTGCAGAATTTGATTTGAATAAATTTAAGTGTTCTGAAAAGAGCTTAACTTCTGTTGTCAAGAGAAAAGTCTAAGCTTGACTTTGGTGTAATTAAGCAAAATTGGGACTTGATATATTTTCCAAAATCCGTTTTTTGAACAAAACTGTATTCTTAATCCCCTCATATCGAGACTACCGTTCAAAGTGCGCTGTAGTTGGATTTTAGATGCAGGCATACTTTATGTGGCTCAATCGCAAGGTATCGTAGTATCGTTGAATATTCGGATTAGATCTCTTTATCAATAAAAGTCATGGAAAAGAATAAAAAAAACAAGCTTGTGTGCATACTAATGACTACTGAACTTGACCAATTAATTATATAGCCCAAATGCATTAAAAAACATTTGTTTAATTGTAACGTTAACTTTTGTTTAATGGAGCGGTACGTAAATGTTTTTAAGCGTTGATATGTTTTAAGGCGCATTCAAAGATATTTGTAATTTTTCAATGCTGAGCGGGAGTTTTAAATAGACTTAAATATTCTGACAGATTACTAGATATATTTTTAACATGCAAAAACCTTGTCTGTAGACGTTATGACAAGATATATTGTAAAATATTTAATGTATCAATAAAATATTAATATGATATGTATTAATATAATATGATTATATTATATTAATATACAATTAATATGTATAATATCATATAACGTTTCGTATAAAAATATTTTTTAATATTTTTAATATTTTATTTTTATATTTTTTACAGCAGTAGAACTTAAACTCTATAATGCTAGAATAAAATTAATGATTTTAAAATTTAATATTATTAAATTTTTAATTAAAATAATTTTGAGAAAGTTGTTGTGATTCGGGAAGCGAGCACTAGTTGGTTTGTTGACGTTCATACTAATTAACAAATTGTATAAAATTGTCAATCATACGATAATAATTTAACCATATATAATATGTATCATATATGTATCATATATAATATATATTATATATGTATCATATATAATATGATATATTATTGAAATTTTGATTACTATTTTATTCTGCACGCTACTTTAATCCTTTCTATAAACCAACAGCTGTACGTTACATTTCAGTATTGGTACACCTCAGCAGCTACTGTTCCAATACCTATATTTCAGTTTGATCCTTTGAATGTTGGCGGACGATCACTCAACTCGTCTGATTTATTGACTTAAGATTTAATGAAATACTTTCGTCTTACATTTTGCAAATTTAATTGAAATTATTTCTGATTTAAAATTAAATCAGCGTTGGTAGGGGAAGGTGATATCTTCAATTTAAAAACATAACGTTTTTCTTAATGATTACTATTATCCAACTAGTAATATATAGTTTGTTTCCTAATGTTAAATTGATATACATGTGCAATATACCTGAAAATCATCCGTTATATCAGATTTATTATATGAACTGTGATATACCTAAAATTTATCTGTTATATCAGAGTTATTATATGAACTGCTAGCTTTATTATTATTTTTATTACTTTTATCAATTTGAATAAAAATTAAATAACTTTTTAATGTTATTATTAATCCTTTAAAGATGACTCGTTGCTGAGTCATTTTTTAAACGAGACTTCGAAATAAGTTTTATTACTAAACTGCTATACTTTAGTCATATTTTAAACGGTAGCAATTTTTAGCCTGGATTCGTACTGATGAAGCAGGGTCGGATCGTCGATGTGCCGGTCAAGGAGATCTGCTGGCCGGAGCCGTAGCATGCTTTGCCGGTTGGACGTCACAGTCAAATCAGTAAGCTAGCAAATACTGATTAAATTATAAAAATTAAAACTATACATATAATGTTAGAATTATAAATAATATTATATATTATTATATATTATTATGTTATTGTATAATATTAATATAGTGTTAATAATATAAAAAATATTACATTAGTTTTAAGTTGATATACCTGTGCAGTCATTGTTACCATTGAAATTTTGATAAACATTTAACTCTGCACGCTACTTTAATCCTTTCTATAGTCCAACAGCAGTACGCTACATTTCAGTATTGGTACACCTCACCAGTTACCGATCCAATACCTACGTTTCACGTTTCGGTCTTTTTAATGTTTGCTGACAATCACTCGACTCGTCTGCTAATATTGGTAATTAGATTTAATGAGACTTTCGTCTTACATGTTGCAAATTTAATTAAAATCATTTCTGATTTCAAATACAATCAGCGTCGGTAGGGGAAGGTGCTATCTTTATTTTGAAAGCTTACCGTTATTCTTATTGATTAATATTATCAAATTAGTCATCTATAGTTTGTTTCCTAATTTTAAGTTCATATACCTGTGCAATCATTGAAATTTTGATGATTATTTTACTCTGCACGCTACTTTAATCATATCTATAATCCAACAGCGGTACGCTACATTTCAGTATTGGTGAACCTCATCAGCTACTGATCCAATACCTACGTTTCATGTATTGGTACTTACCAATACATGTACGGCATTGAGGTTGATTGGTGTATTTTAATGGGCAGATGATTCCACGAGAAAGGAGCAGGATTCTACACAACCACGAGAGAGGTTGTGTAGAATCAAGGTAGATGAGCCGTACTTTTTTTCTAACGAAAGGTTTAAGTGAAAGTTGGTTGTCGAAATGAAAGCCTAAGTGTAATGATACTTACCTTTTGACTTGTTATTCTAGATGTATTAGAATAAAGCCTATTCTTCTCTGCTTGAATTTACTCGGTACAATTTATTCTAATACACTGTTACCATGGACAAGATCTTGAAGCCAAACATCTTGGAATTGCATCCTGATGACACGAATGCCGAGCGCACCTGGAGACATTGGCTCATACGTTTCAAGACATTCATTTCGTCCTTGGAGTCACCGTCCGATAGTGACAAATTTCACATTTTAACGAACCTGGTTTCAGCGGAGGTTTACGACCTTTTTCGAGAAACGGAAACTTACGAAGACGCGTTATCGACGTTATCTACTACGTACGTCAAATCGAAAACGGATTTGTTTCTGCGACATCAATTGCGTAATCAGCGCCAATCGTCCAACCAAACAATCGATCAATTCATAAGGCATATCGAATCTCTGGGTCGTGAATGTCCATTCGAGGCTGTAACAGCTCAAAATCATCGAGATTTATTTTTACGCGACACGTTCGTCGCAGGAATCAACTCACCGATAATTCGGCAACGCCTGCTTGAAGCTGCGGTACACAATAAAGCCAAGGCGTACGAGCTTGCACGAACTTTGGAAGACGCGCATACTCAAGCAAGCCATTTCACAGAACAATCAAACTTAAATATGGGTTGTGAATCGATGACCATAAATGAACTACATGAAAATATACAAGAAGAACTTCATTGTCAAATACAATGTAACTCGGTAGAACGTCGCAAATGCTACTTTTGTGGAGATACAATTCACAAACGAGATCGATGTCCTGCTAAGAATATCACTTGTCGTACTTGCGGGAAGTTGGGTCATTTCGCACGGGTGTGTAAATCCAAACGACAAATTTCAACAGGTGTCCATTCCGTGCTAGGTAGCACTTATTTCTTTCAAGATTCTGCCGCGACGCTACCAACAATTCAAATTTGTATAAAAGGGGTTTCGTTAAATGCGTTGATTGATACAGGTAGTGCACTCAATTTGATAAGACCTGATATTTCCACTTTGTGCAAACTGACATCGAACCCCTCAACTATACGTGTGTCTATGGCGAACACCGCATTCTCGACTAAATTACGACAATTCGTGGTAGCGGATATATCAGCTGATGGCAGACCTTACAAGAATATAAAATTCCATATTTTGTCGTCTTTATGTTCGGATGTTATACTTGGCCGGCCATTCCTTTCAAGACACACTTCGTTACTTATGAAATTCAACGGTTCCGAGCCTTGTTTTACAATTGGAGCTGCAGAAGCTTTGACAGTTGAATCTCCTCAGCTATTCAAATTTCTGGACGAATCCATCCATCCTATCGCAACAAAATCTCGTAGAAGAAATCCGTACGATGAAAAGTTCATTGACAGCCAAATCAAACAACTATTATCCGACGAAATTATCGAACCAAGTCAATCGCCCTGGCGCGCTCAAGTACTCATTGTCAATCAGAACCAAAAGAGACGGATGGTTGTTGACTATTCGGAAACTGTCAATAAATTTACTCAGCTCGACGCCTTCCCACTTCCACGAATTGATGATTTTATCAACAAATTAGCTCCATATTCCTTTTACAGTTGTCTCGATCTTAAATCAGCTTACCATCAGATTTTGCTGCGCAGTGACGAGCGTCATTATACTGCTTTCGAGGCGAATGGATCCTTATATCACTTCAATCGTCTACCATTCGGTCTCACAAACGCCGTTCCTGCTTTTCAACGAGTTATCAATGGGATAATTAATAGAGAGAAGTTGACAGACACCTACGCTTATCTGGATGATGTCGTGATCGGCGGAAGAAGTAAAGAGCAACATGACAGTAACCTGAAGCGTTTTCTAAACGTAGCCACAAAATACAATATAACCTTGAACAATTCAAAGTGTGTGTTCGCGTCTTCGTGTATACGAATACTTGGTTACCAAATTTCTAAAGGAAAAATGTCCCCTGACCCCAATCGAGTGATTTCAGTTACTTCCCTTGAGGAACCCAAGAACGCAGCATCCTTAAAGCGTATTGTTGGTTTGTTCGCCTACTACAGTTCCTGGATTAAAGATTTCTCAAAGTTGATTCGTCCTCTAATTGATTCTCAGTCTTTCCCATTATCTCATTCTGCACTGAAAGCTTTCCATACTTTGAAGGAACGTATAGCTGAAGCCACTTTGTCAACCATCGACTTTGAATTGCCATTCACGATAGAGACAGACGCAAGTGAGCGATCGATTGGAGCTTGTTTGTCTCAAAATAGTAAGCCTGTCGCCTTCTTTTCAAGATCCCTCGACAAAAACGCGAAACGATTCACCGCCATTGAAAAGGAAGCGCTGGCTATTGTTGAAGCGTTAAGATACTGGAGACACTATTTGTACATCCAACCATTCAAGATTATTACGGATCAGCGTTCTGTTTCATACATGTTCAGTGCTCACAACAACAAAATAAAGAACGACAAGATATTAAGATGGCGTTTGGAGTTGTCCCAATTTAAATTTGATATCCAGTACCGAGCTGGGAAGCTCAATAATGCCGCTGACGCTCTTTCTCGCGACGTGTTCTGTAACTCTGTATCATTCACCAATCATGATCTTCAGCATCTTCGTAAAGTCCATAGTCAATTATGCCACCCGGGAATTACTCGCCTTTGGCATTTCGTGCAAAAACGGAACCTCCCATTTTCCCTCTCGGATGTTAGGAATATTTCAAGCGAGTGCAAAAGCTGCGCTATATTGAAACCAAGATTTTTTCGTCCACCTGAGGCTAAACTCATAAAATCAAGTATGCCATTTGAACGCTTGTCTATGGATTTTAAGGGCCCAATTCCTACAAAGAACAATAAAAGGTATTTGTTAACCGTCATTGACGAGTATAGCAGATTCCCCTTTGCCTTTCCATGTTCTGATATGACTACACACACTGTCATAGACTGTTTAACCCAGATCTTTTCAATTTTCGGTTCACCTGCTTCAATCCATTCTGATCAAGGTACGGCTTTTACCTCTAAGGAAATCCAGTCATTCCTCTCTCATCACGGGGTGGCGATTACTCATTCAAGTTCATACAACCCTGCTGGCAATGGTCAAGTCGAGCGCCTTAATGGTGTACTATGGAAGGCAATATCATTGCGTTTACATGACCTCGGAAAGAAAACAGATGAGTGGCAAAGTGTATTACCACAATGTCTCAACGCTATTCGATCACTTCTGTGTACTGCCACGAACCACACACCACATGAACGACTCTTTACATTCAGCCGACGCTCTATAAATGGTCATGATCTTCCGTCTTGGTTATCAAACCCTGGCCCAGTCTTAATAAGACGCTTTAATAACGAACAAATACGAGAACTCTGTGGAAAAAGCTGAAATTGTGTACGCCAATCCCAATTTTGCTCTCGTGAAGTTACAAAACGGGAGGGAGATATATATATCAACTCGACATTTATCCCCGTATCCCAGAGTCGACGAAAACCTCAATATCAACTCGTCCGATGGAGACATTCCCTTTGACCTTGAAACTTTGAATTTATACGATGGCGATAAAATGTGTGATCAGGCATCAATAAATGACCATTCAACAGTAAATAGAAATTCTCATTCACGTTCAGATAAGCGTTCTGATGAAATCACTGTCAACCCTGAAAACTTGGATGCAACGAAGTATATCGATGAGACGGTCAATCACAACGAGGAAAACGAACTATCCAGACAGGATGAATCATTTCTCTTAAATACTGATAATACGTGTTAGAGCAACTACCCTACGAGATACTTCAATCGTTCTGAAAATGGGGAACTACGACCTCAAAGAAATCGAAGAAGTCCTGCGTACTTAAATGATTATGTCGTGGGGAGAATGTAATGATACTTACCTTTTGACTTGTTATTCTAGATGTATTAGAATAAAGCCTATTCTTCTCTGCTTGAATTTACTCGGTACATAAGAAAACGAGATTGTCAACGATATGAAGAATTGTAGAATTTAATTAAACGGAGGGAATTTCTTAGCCGGGCGTCGAGGAAAGGTCTACATTATTTTGGATTTATTAGGATTCAGAGTAAGACGAAGAGAAGAAAGATGATTGAAAATTGGGGGAAGAGAGTTTGAAGCAGAAATATTAAGATCATAAATACGATAAACAGTTGCGTGAGTATAGATGAGAATGCCATCAGCGTATTGCATAGCATGGAAGTTAAATGTATGAGAAATTGAAGAAAATCACCTAGAAGAATAGAGAAAAGCAAAGGGCCTAATATGGAGCCTTGAGGAACACCGGACGGGATGAATGAAGGATGGGAAAGATAGGAGTTAAAACAAAGGCTAAAAGTACGGTTTGATAGATATGAAGAAAACCAAGCTAGAGTTGGTACAGAGAAGTCATAATCATGACGAAGACGATTGAGAAGAATCGAGTGATCGACGATGCCAAAAGCAGATGATAGATCAAGATAAACTATGACACTGCATAATTTTTGATCGCGCTAGATGAGTAAGTCGTTATAAACTTTAAGACAGGGAATTTCAGTAGAGTGATTAGAGCGAAAAAAAGCTTAGAAGAGAGGAAACAAGTTGGAGGAAAATAAATATGCAATAACTTGCATGAGAACGATACGCTTGAGTTTAAAGGGTGTTGGATAAATGAGATATGACAGTACGAAGATGGTAGTGATGGATCACGAGACTGCTTTATGAGGAGAGGTCGAACAGTGGCGCATCTCCAGTTGGAAGGAAATGTGCAGCTGCGGATATACAAGTTGAACAATGTAGTTAGGAAGGGTGATATAGATGATCAGATATTGTTAAGCAAGTGATTTAAGAAAATTCGTCAGGATTTGTATAACAAAAGATTTATGATCGTGAAAGAATTTAGTATAAGATTTTTCAATGAGATTTAGATTTAGAAAAGGGATCGATTTGATTTCGCCAAAAGAGAGTACGTTTAGTACGCATAAAAATGAGATGGGAATGGCGGAGAGAAAGATAGGAAGCACGGAGATTTGGGGTAAGTTTGGAGAATGTTTAAGAAAGCGATTAAATACACGAAAAAAAGTGACGAAGTCGACGCTTAGAAAGACTATAGGCGGAATCGAACCAGGAAACATGGCGCAAGCGCTGAAAACGTCGGGGTCGAATAGGCAGAAGGTGATTGAATATAGTCGTAAATTCAGAATCAAACAGAACGTAGATATCATCGGAAGAAATATGGTTAGGTAGAAGTAAAAATAGTGAAGAGTTGAATAAGGCTGCGCATAAAATAGGGATATCGAGAAATTTCCAAAATCGTCTTGTAGTAGCTAATGCTGGATGATGAGAAGGAGGACGGAGACGAGTAAGAGTGATAAGGAAATGATCGGACAAACCATAATCAGTAATTGACAAGGAAATATAGTCATTAAAGCAGTTGGGAAAAACAATAATGTCAAGAGCACCGCCGAGAATATGAGTGGGGTTTGTTGAAAGTAATTTATAGTTAAAATCAGAAAAAAATATTAGTTAGAGTGATAGAGTCAGAGTCAGTCGGGTGATCAAGAAGAATGTTGAAGTCACCGAGAAGTAAAGAAGGAGTATAAGATAATGAACAGTGAGAAAGAAGATTTCTAAGGTCGTTAAAGAACATACGTGAGGGTGCAGCTGAGCCTGGACGGTATACAATCACAATTTCCATAGGGAAAGGAGTTGATAATATGCACATGAGTAAATCGAAAGAAGTGTACGGATGCTAGCGTTAATTTTACTTTGAGACTGTAAAATAAAATGAAATTATTCAATGAATGACTTTCGTCTTACATTTTGCAAATTTAATTGAAATCATTTCTGATTTCAATTAAAATAATATTACAGATATTATATCATTTGTCCTAATAACTAGTTCCTCGCATCTTAAGAGATAACAGAGTGTTAGGTGTTCTCTAAGCAGAGCTTATTCGACATAGTATCAATGATTAAGATGAGATGCACCTTGTTTGCAATTATCAGTTACGGTATCACTCCCTGCTGCAATTAACTAGACCACTTATGCCAACTAGTTCTTATAAAGCAAAATACTCTAAAATTAGCATAAATATGCAGTTTAATATTTCTACTTAATATTTAATATTTCAACAACTAATATTTCGAAATGATTTTAGGGTATTTCGCCACTCTTAATCTAACTTAAAACCACACCCCGCCTCACCCACCTACCATCCTACGTCGCCCTTGGAAAAAATGTTGACCTCCACTTTCTCCGCTCCACCTTACTCGAATCGTATCTATTCTTTCCATCAATAACATCTTCCTCTCCTCACGATCTTGCCTTTCTTTTCGACTCTAAACTCACATCCACTCTCGATCTTATCTTGCCCTTCAAGCCTCACCCACACCGTCGCTTGCACCGTGCCCCATGGTTTGACATCCAATGTCTACTCTCAAAGCGTCGACATCGTCATACTTTTCGAGTTTATCACCGCTTAGTCAGACGTGATTTCCGCTCACTCAGTCTCGCCGTGATTCCTATCTTGCTCTACGCCGGTCTCATATCCAACTATTACGTACCAAATGCAACTCCTCCTGGCAGCATAAAATCAACACTTCATCAAAATCTAAGTCTCTCTGGCATACTTTTAATTAAATCCTTTCTCGCGCCTCTCCGTCTTTCAACATCAATCCCCATGATTATTCGTCATTTCTTAAGACCAAAGTATCCACGTTGCTCTCTCACAACCCCGTCTCGATTCAGTCTCAGTGCTACTTTTCTCGCATCATCCTCCCTGAACTCTTTCATCTTCTTCCTGTCTCATCAGCTGAAGTCTTATCTGTCTTCATGTCCTTGTCCAACAAAACCTCATCTGCCGATCCTTTGCTTACTCCCATACTTAAATCCATATGCACATCGATATCCCCTTTCCTCACTATCTTGTTTAACTCGTACATCCGCAGTCGTATCTTCCCTTCACAATAAAAATCCACCATAGTTCGTCCCCTCCTTAAGAAACAATCGCTCGACCCCTCACTTTCTTCTAACTATCGCCAGATTTCACTCCTCCCTACCTTGTCTCAGCTCTTAGGGTGCCTTATCTAATGCAGATCAACGTTTATCTTTCTTCGTCCAATCTGTACCCTCCTTTCCAATCCGCTTTCCGCTCTAATCACTTTACAGAAATCGCATGCATGAAAGTTTACAACGATCTACTCATTTCTCGTGACAAGGTTCTAGATAGCGTTCTCATTTCCCTAGACCTCAAATCCCCTTCGACATCGTCGACCATTCCATCCTCCTTTCTCGCCTTCCTTATGATTACGGCTTTTCTTCCTCGTCCGTAGCATGGTTTGCCTCATTTCTATCCGACCGTTCTTTTCGCGTTAGTCAAATTCATCATCTTCTCCCATCCCTATTTTCTGCAGGGTCCCAAAAGGTCCAGTACTAGGTCTCCTGCTTTTCTCTTTTCTACTTCGCGATCTCTCTTCGTTTATCAAACCTTACTACTTTAACGTCATGCAATACGCCGATTACATCAATATATATATATATATATATATATATATATATATATATATATATATATATATATATATATATATATATATATATATATATATATATATAATGAATAGTTGCTAGGTCACACGAGGTGACTTTCGCATTGAAAACCAGCTACAGAATCCTTCCTTCATGATATCCAATTCCATACACCCTGACTACTAACGGCGCCATTGCCACAACCGTTTTCGTTTCGCACGCTTTTTGCCACATGTTGGTAGCCCCGGGCTCTCAGAAGGCTGACTACCAACTCTTCGCCTTTTGAAATTTGACTTATCCGAGATTCGAGCTGTCGCTCTCCGTACTTGGCTTGCGCTCTTGACTGCTAGGCTACGAATCCAGGATTACCAGATTTCACGCAGTATATGAAACCTTCCATCATGATATCCAGAAACTGCATTGTCCGAGATGCTTCTCTGGCATGCTTATTATAGATTTTATCGTATGAGATCATGAAGATCGATTGAAATCGGGTCTGGTGATCCTTTGATGGATTCTTATTTATGTAATGAATAGTTGCTAGGTCACACGAGGTGACTTTCGCATTGAAAACCAGCTACAAATCCTTCCTTCATGATATCCAATTCCATACACCCTAGGGTGTTGTCAATGCGAAAGTCACCTCGTGTGACCTAGCAACTATTCATTACATAAATAAGAATCCATCAAAGGATCACCAGACCCGATTTCAATCGATCTTCATGATCTCATACGATAAAATCTATATATATATATATATATATATATATATATATATATATATATGCTTATGCACCCGCTCATCGCATACACGATATCGCAATTTCTGCCTCCAAATGTCTTTCTTCCATCCACAAACGTCTCTCCCATCTTCGTCTCGTTCTAAACCCAGACAAGTCTAAAATAATGCGGATCCTCCCCCGTCAACCTAACATATCCACTGCCTCTGTATCTTTTGCATAATCAATCATTCCCGTAGTTCACAATCTCACTTTCTTAGGATTTCATTTCGATGATCACCTTTCCCTTAAACTCTTCGTCCGCGACAAGGTCTGTTCATCTAACTTAATTCTCTGTGACATCCGCCGTATCCGCCCCCTTATCGACTTTTGTTCCTGTATGTATCTTCTTTCATCGCTTATTTTCCCTAAAATCGATTACTGCCTCAGCCTTTTAGCCAATTCTCCAAAATCCATAATCTTACCACCACAACGCATCATCAACTCGACTGTTCGAGTGCTTCTACGTCTCACTCGCTTTGGTCACACATCCGCATATCTTGCCTAACTCTTATGGCCCTCCATCTACATCCGCATACAACTCTCCCTTCTTCTCGTAACTCATCGTCTCGTCGCTGTCGTCTCTCCATTGTTCATCAACCTCTCTTTCTTAGAAGACACTCGCCCCACCTCTATATCACTGCGTTCCCGTAATTCCATATTACTCTACGTTCCAAATTACTCTAAAAACTACGATATCCGATCCTTCCTCATCGCTGCCCCACTCGCCTGGAATAAGCTCCCTCTCGACGTCCGCCGCGCTTCCTTCTTTATTACATTAAATACCGCCTCTGTACCCACCTTCTTGACAAATCATTTAGATTTTTATTTTTATTTCGTTGTCATGTAAGCGTGCGCCGGCACTCATTTGCCACGTAAAAATAAATCTTTTTTATGGGACCATGGAGATTCATGCTCAGTTTGCATTCTGTTTCAGTAAAATTGTAAGAGTTGCAATATGGCTTAGGTGGAGATCTAGCTAATCAATTCTGCATGTTTTTCATGAGTCGAATTTTGGAACAAAGGCTGAAATACAAATATTTCCGAAATTTTACTACGAAATAGCTATAACTTTTGCAAATAGTTCCTATTAGCCCTTGAATTTTGATAAGTTTTCACTTCATCGGTTACAATAATACCTAAATCTTTATGTATTTGAAATACTTGGAATTACAAAATTACTTTATTGTTTGAAATACTCGATCCAGTCATTTACCAATCTGACTTGCTCGAATATTTACCAATCTGACTTGCTCGAATATTTTAAATATTATTCTAGTGTTGTTAGTCAAATATTAAAGGTTAGTTAGCCTTTATATTACATCATTTTTGATTTTATGTATATGCTCGTCTTGATTTCACCTTCATCATCAAAATAGATGACAGAGAGGCAATAGTTATCGTATTATTCGTGGAACAACACGATAGTGTCAAAGTTCTGTCACAAGAAGTGAACATGTACGATTTACGATATTTTTTATGCTTACGGTCAATTTGGCGCCTTCCTATCCGGTTACAATGATCAAGTAATATAGTAATATTACTCTTCCTGGAAATAATGCACCGACGACTTTATTTGCTACTTATTTTAATTTTGCATATTGTTTATGCTTTTAGAGCAACTCTTGAAGGGCATCGAGGTTTATTTTTCAATTAAAAAATTTAAATCTCATTTTTCTGACATTTTTTAGCTGACAATGTTCGTCATAGAAATGAAATTAAAAACGACGAATACTCTTATGTGAGTAAAGATCAAATTTTTATTAACAAATCGGTTTTCTTTTTAGAATATTTATGGACCAGATAAACCGAAGAATCCTTTGGATTGGGAAAACATCCAAAGAGTTGAATAGGGGGTCATTGAAATATCAATATTCACAGCAAGAAAGTCAACTGTAGTGCTATATATCAAATAAATCTTTGTAATATGCAAATTGCGTTTCAACAATTTCCAAAATAACCTCATATCGTAACCTCATATCGTAGCCTCGTATATCATGATCATGTTTCTTGCCTTAATTTATGATATTTATTTTTTATTTAGCATTATTAAATTATTATATATAACAGTGAAAACAATGTTTTGTTTTCACTAACGAAGGAGCCTTCCCGAGAGCTCTAAAGAATAATAATTTTTACATGTTGTTCTGGTTCGATTTAACACTTAATCAAATGTTGTTCTGGTTTGTCATTGACATTAGACTCATTTATTTAATTAGTCTAAATAACTAAAGGTTGATCTTTAAAATATCACCAGTTAAGTATATACTGAAGGATTTTAGAAATTCTTCAGTTTATATAATGAAGATGACTTCAATACATTCAGATTCAAACTTAGGTTCTTTTAATCGGTGTGTCTCTACGCCTTACCGACTAGGCTAACCGTCCAGTACAGCTAGAAATTCTTTAGGATATGAAACCTTCAATGTAATGAATTTATGAAACCCCATTTTCCGAGGCTGACATATTGGTATTGTTTTGTCCGCTGCTGCCGTGCAATAGTACATCCGGACTCAACAGAAGGATTTGTACCTTCTTTATTGGTATATATAAATAAACGTATGTCAGCATATGCTTTACTTTTTTACTTTGAATGAATGTAATTGCAATTTGCTTGTTTTATCCAAGTTTGTAATTTTGCACAGACGAAGGTTTAATTTAAGCTGAAACGTTTGGACATTTTGGGACATTGTTCTCTTCATTATCTAGTTATTTAGATAACTAGGCATCGAGACTCTTTTATTTAATAAAATAGTCTCGATGATATACCTGGCAAGGATTTTATTCAATTATATATAATATATTTAATTTCTACACAGTTATATTATATTAAAATAATATATTAATACAATATATTAAGACTTAAATCGGAGTGCCAGCTTTTATAAACTTAAGGTAGTGGGCGGTAAAAAGTGTTCTACTCATTTGCCTAAATTGATGCATCCTTAGTTTTAATGTATAATTTTTCTTATCGTGATTATTTGGACTTTAAATTAATTATTTGACGGCATTTTTTTGGAAAGTGCTGTGACTACTGGTTAATAATAGGTTGTAATATTGTAACGACTGGTTTAAATTCAAAACTAGAAGCTCAGACAAATCGGTCAGTCGAAATAAATAGAGCCAGATATATTAAAAAATTATATAATTTTATGTGCAAGTGATTTGCATATTCGTTAGTTTTTCAGTAAAATTTACCTGCTTTATAGTGACTTCTCAATATTAACCATAATTTATTACATAATTTCGAATTTTCATCTGTATTTGCTGAAATCGTTAAAAAATAAAGTTCAAATTAATATACAAAATAAAATTTATATTTTTTTATAAAAAAATTTATAGGAATAAATTTTCTTTTAGTAAATCTTTACAATATGTACAAAAACGATTAATGTACATTAGTTATCATGATTGCTTAGATGCAATACCACATCGATTGGTTTTTGATCTGAACTGTACTTATCTGAACTTATCGTATTTGGAGATGATATTTGATCAAAATCTAAAATCACTTTTTTGGCCTGGCCACTATACTGTTCGTATTTGATTCCGCTCTTATTAAAAATTATCTGGGCAGCTTTACCGGTTAATTTATCTTTATATCGATCGCTATAGTAAACAACGAAACGAACACCGGCTTGGACAAACAACTTTGCACACTCGTGACAAGGAAACATTGTTACATATACTGTCACCGCTTGAGATCTAAATATTCGATTACTGTTTAAAACTGCATTTAGTTCTGCGTGGCATACATATGGATATTTCGTGTGTAGTAAACTCTCGTTATCTTCGTAATTGCTGATTGAATATTGCTTACCCCACGGCAATTCATCGTCGTGTATACCACACGGAAAACCGTTATAACCAATTGATACGACTCTATTATCACTATCAACTATGCACGCTCCAACCTGCGTGTTGGGATCCTTACTTCGTTTGGCACTTAGAAAGGCAAGAGCCATAAAATACTCCTGCCATCGGAGGTAATCCTGCCTTTTTTGCCCATCACCTGTTATAGTTTCCACAGATTCGCTGCTCGTTGTTGCTACAATATTATCGTCACTTTTATCCGGCATTTATTTATCTACAAGCTTATGTTAAACCAATCAGATGAACAAGTGCTCTTGTCTAGGGCGTGATTCCATCGAAAAAAATATTTAAAATTATTCTGATCATTTAAATATCCGCAACAATTATTTGATTTATTACTAAATAATAGCCATTTATATACAACGTTTCTTTTTATATACATCGTTTATTTGATTAAGCGAATACGGGATCATTTCCTTACTGAAAGCATTAGAAGAAATTCAAGTGCGGTCAAACGTCTTTAAAGTTAATACATTCAGGGAGGAAATAAAGCAATTTTTTGAATAAAACCGAACTTAATTAATTGTTTTATAAATTCAGCGCTCTTTGAAGAATTCACGATAGCTAGAATTCATAAAATCGCATCAACAAATCGCCGATAATTTAGTTAAATATCGATAATTGGATCGAAATTCAGTACAGATTCTAGGAGTATGTTGTTTTGGACTTAAATTAAGATCATCGTGTTAATATATCGTATTCAAACCATCCATTATTTTTATTTATTAAAACTGTTATATACGTAAAATATGTTTTTGTGACAGTTGGATGAATAATTCATAAATCGACTGCTGTTTGGCGTCTCTGACAGTTTGCATTATAGGAATGTTTAAATCACCTTTTGACTATACATCCTTAGATATGGATGTATCCAAATTTAAAAATAGTTCCTCTTAACGATTTGCTTTCTAGACGACTGTGATAATGAGAGAGATAAGAGATATATATCATAATATATTATATATATGATATATATGTATGTATACATATATATCATATATATCATAAGAGATAATGATATAAAATCAATAAAACAGGCTGCATGAAGAAAACAAATATCGTGATCCAGTCAATAAAAGCTGTTAAGACTGGAAATAAATGTTGTTTCTGCCATGAAGTTATATGTTTTGTACGAGCTGTGCTTGCTGCCACGCGGGTTGTTGTTGCTGCTCAAACTGCATTGCCTCACAATACATGAATTGCGATCAACTATTTGCAACTTCTCTGTTTCAACCTTTGAACAAAAAGGTAACTGCATCATCACATAATATTTTTATACCTAATAAAGACTTTATCGTGAATATGGGTAGCGAAAGATATACAATGTGTATTTACCAAGTGCTCTGACTACGTTCCGATTTGGCTACCAAGACAAATCCCTATAGGATTTCTTAAAAAACCGTACTCTTGTGCCACACGCGTCGTCGACCAAAATTCCAACAAACTTTCCTTTCACAGTCAACCACTCTGGTCATTTCTCGAATAAAAAGACAAAATTCAAGAATTCCGCACTAAAATTCAAGACAATTCCTTCTCATCGCTTCTAACACCCTCCGTCATTGTTAACACCCTCACCGTCGCTTGCACCACTCTCCATGGTTTGACATCCAATGCCCACTATCAATGCGTCGACTCTGTTATGCTTTTCGAGTCTATCACCGCTCTCTCAGACTTGATATCCGCTCGCTCACTCCGTCTCTCCGTTATTCCTATCTTGCTCAGTCTCATCTCCACCTATTACGTACCAAATGCAACTCCTCCTGGCAGCATAAAATCAACACTTCATTAAAATCTAAGTCTCTCTGGCATACTTTTGATTAAATCCTTTCTCGCGCCTCTCCGTCTTGTAACATCAATCCCCATGATTATTCGTCATTTCTTCAGACCAAAGTATCCACGTTGCTCTCTCACAACCCCGTCTCGATTCCGTCTCAGTGCTACTTTTCTCACATCATCCTCCCGAAACTCTTTCATCTTATCCCTGTCTCACCGGCTGAAGCCTTATCTGCCTTCATGTACTTGTCCAACAAAACCTCATCTGCCGATCCCCTGCCTACCCCCATACTTAAATCCATATGCTCATCGATATCCCCTTTCTTCACAACATTGTTTAACTCGTACATCCGCAGTCGTATCTTCCCTTCACAATAAAAATCCACCATAGTTCGTCCCCTCCTTAAGAAACAATCGCTCGACCCCTCACTATCTTCTAACTATCGCCAGATTTCACTCCTCCCTACTCTTTCTAAGCTCTTAGAGATCCTTATCTTAACACAGATCAACGTTTATCTATCTTCATCTAATCTGCACCCTCCTTACCAATCCGCTTTCCGCTTTTGTCACTCCACAGAAATCGCATGCATGAAAGTTTACAACGATCTACTCATTTCTCGTTAACAGGTTCTATATAGTGTTCTCATTTCCCTCGACCACCCATCCGCCTTCGACATCGTCGACCATTCCATCCTCCTTTCTTGCCTTCGTTATGATTACGACTTTTCTTCCTCGTCCGGAGCATGGCTTGCCTCATTTCTATCCGACCGTTCTTTTCGCGTTTGTTCTAATTCATCATCCTCTTCTTCCATACCTATTTTCTGCGGGGTCCGACAAGGTTCAGTTTTAGGTCCCCTGCTTTTATCTCTTCTACTTCGCGATATCTCTCGGTTTATCAAACCTTACTCCTTTAACGTCATGCAATACACCGATGACATCATCATGTATGCTCATGCACCCGTTCATCGCATACACGATATCGCAATTTCTGCCTCCAAATGTCTTTCTTCCATCCACAAACGTCTCTCCCATCTTCGTCTCGTTCTAAACCCAGACAAGTTTAAAATAATGTGGATCCTCCCCCGTCAACCTAACATATCCACTGCCTCTGTATCTTTTGCATAATCAATCATCCCCGTAGTTCACAATCTCACTTTCTTAGGATTCCATTTCGATGATCACCTTTCCCTTTAACCTTCGTCCGCGACAAGGTCCGTTCGTCTAACTTAATTCTCTGTGACATCCGCCGTATCCGCCCCCTTATCGACTTCTGTTCCTGTATGTCTCTTCTTTCATCGATTCTTTTCCCTAAAATCGATTACTGCATCAGCCTCTTCGCCAATTCTTCAAAATCCATCATCCCACCCCTACAACGCATCATTAACTCCGCCGGTCGCGTTCTCCTAGGTCTCAGTCGCTTTGATCACACATCCACATATCTTGCTCAACTCTCCTGGTTTAACCATCTACATCCGCATACAACTCCGTCTGCTCGTAACTCATCGTCTCATCGCTGTCGGCTCTCCATCTTTCAGCAACCTCCATTTCTTAGACGACACTCGTCTCACCTCTTTATCACTGCGTTCTCGTCATTCCCTCTTACTCTACGTTCCAAATTACTCTAACAACTACGGTCTGCGACCCTTCCTAGTCGCCACCTCACTCGCATGGAATCAGCTCCCACGCGACGTCCGCCGCGCTCCCTCCTTTATTGCCTTCAAATGCTGCCTCAGTATCCGACTCTTCGAAACATGATTTAAATTTGTGTTGTTGTGGTCATGTAGGCGTGAGCCGGCACGCATTTGTCACGTAAAAATAAACTTTTTAAGAAACTTTCTCTCAAATCCCAAAATCCGATGTTCCATCGATAGTACGCCAATAACTCATCGGATTGTTACAGTCTACATTCTACCAACTTAATGTATATTAGAGGCACTTTCGATCTTATAAAATTCATATAGAAGATTCTTGGCGTTCAATAAATGCAATTATAAGAGGCTTACTATCAGGAAGTGATGAATAAGAAGTCCCTACTTTACTCAGTCATAAAGAAAGCTTGACTTTAAGAAAGTTTGCAACGTCATATGTAAGAAATTACCAGCCAAAAACGAAAGCACCTCTTTTTATTTATTCAATACTTTGACCCCATTTAAAGTTCAAAGAGTTATTCAAGCTGCCCCTAAGCTAAGACTAATGAAATGTACTGTGCTTTTAATCATGACAGAAAGAATACATAATACATTGTTCATACATAAAGAATGCTGAATGGAAAAATAAAAATACAAGAAATAAACTTAAATACGGTCTATTAAAGATTTGAAATCAAAAATTAGACTTCCAAATTAGACTCTTGAAACCTATCTGAATTAAAAAAGATCTATTTTTACGTGGTAAGTGTGTGCAATATAAAATATCATATCCTTTTCTAATTGCCATTGGTATCGTGCTCTCCAGTAAATTTTTGACCAAGATTTTTGAAATCTATATGAGTCTTAAAAAAGAAAGGTGTCCTTGTACCATTAAATTGACTATGAATATGTAAACATATTACACCTGTTTGCAATGCTTTGTCAATATATTGTAATGTATTTTGTTTTTGAAATCTAAGTAATAAGTTAAAAGCAGTTATGTTCCAATCTGAGAAAATGAAACGATCATTCAGCTCAGTTTTCTTACCAATCTTCCATTGATTAGTAATACAATAAAGAAACATAAATACGATCTAATAAAGATTTTAAATCTAAAATTAGACTCCCTAATTAAATATTTCAACGATAATCAAGGCAAAATACTATTACTGTCAGTGATATAACTATAGATGTGTATGTTAAGGAACACCAATATTCTTAAACAAAATACAGAGACTACATTGGACTTATCAATGTTTAATACTTAAGATTGAATAATTGATTTAATATGGGATATGAACATTTATATGAATTTGCACGATTGTGGATTGAAAGCATATATAATTTGCTTTAATATATAATTTGCTTCTAATTTTAAGTTAATATGATTGTGGATAACAAAATGTTCAATTGAAAGCAATATCCGAAAAATAATAGGACAATATAATCAAAGATAATACAACAGATTGTGAAGAAATTGTATTATGGAATATTATATTTATACTAATGAAGGGATGTACCAATATCCCAAAATTATCTAAACCAATTATTATTTCCTATTCGTTATTAATTGTGGATGAAATATTCCTGACTAGGAAATTAAGAATCTTTCTAGGATAAAAACACTTTTTCTATAAATACTGTTGTGGCTTTAGAAAGTACACATGAACTGTAATAACTTAGAAAGAATAAAGCAATTTAAATAAAAAGTAACAAGTAATAACATATATGAATTCGCATCATTCCTCTATCCGTATGTTCTAAGTATCTTGGAGGTTTTCAATTGCGAACAGAACGAATACATTTTTTATCAAGATTAACTCGCAGTTGTCGGTCGTTTCTTTTTTCGGAGTATAAGGGACTAATTATATCTCTATCATTCAGGCGTTTATCGTTGAGAGGTTCGCGGTATTCATCGTATTTTGTGCTTCTGTCGTAAAATTATCAATTCGGCATTTTAGAATTTATATAGGTTGTTTCCCTATTTGCATGCTGATTTTATGCGTCTTCTTTGCTATATCGCGATTTTCCACGATTTGTGGTATTTGTTTTTGTGAAATTAGCGAATACTTCAGGTTGGCTTCGATAATTTTTGCGGGTGTAACAAGAGGAAAATACTTGCTGCTTCTATCATGTTGCTTGATAAGCGCAGTATCATAATTGAGCATCTAATCGTTAGCGTTTCCATTGTTAATGGGAACGCTAATGGGAAGGCTGATATTCGATTTGATTACGGCGTTTATGTCTAAGCACCCTATAATAAGGACTTTCGTTAGTGCTGATACCCAAAAGGCTACGGAGTCAAGTAAGTAATGGAAGAAGCACTTCCTCTTAACTAATAATTGGTACTTATTTTGTTCTCAAATCTAACAATATTCCGCTGCAAAATAGGCGACGTATCTCTCGGCTTGGTCATTTAATCGAGGGTTATAAGGTGTTGAGTCACTTGACGATATACCTTTCGAAAACAAATATTTCTTTATTTTTCGCGAAGTAAAGCAGGTTCCGTTATCTGAGTATATGTGTATATAATATTTGTATATATAATATATGCACATATAATATATGTCTATATTATATATTAAATATTATATATTATAATATTTAGAATATATGCATATGTAATATGCATATATAACCTCTGAAAAATAGTCTTAAATAATTTGTCCGAGATTAGTATAAATAATCTCGGACAAATTAATGGATAGTATAATTTTAACATTGGGTAGTTGGAATATGGTTTCTAACAAAACTTTGACTTAATTTAATGATTTCAATACAGATAAAATAATTTACCTTTAAGAAGTCAATACCTCTTTCGTTCTTCCTTAAGAAGAACGAAAGAGGCCTTGCACTGATTATTCAGAGGCACCTTCCCCTAAATTAGAATATAACAATACACAGATGTGAGGGAACGTGCTAATATATTCTGTGCTTTTAATCATATCAGAATAGAAGTATGTAATAAATATATCTCGTCAACTACTCATTCAATACCTACGTTTCACGTTTATATATTTTGCTTCTAATTTTAAGTTAATATAATTGTGCAGTCATTGTTACGATTGAAATTTTTGATGACACTGCACGTTGCTTTAATCCTATCTATAAATAAACAGCAGTACGCTACATTTCAGTATTAGTGGACCTCATCAGCTCCTGATCAAATACCAATGTTTTACGGTTTTGGTCCGGTTGGCTGACGATCACTCAACTCGTCTGCTGTATTGATAATTAGATCGAATGAAATATTTTCGTCATACATTTTGCAAATATTATTGAAATAATTAGCCCTATTAATATGGCTTAAGTTTTCCTTTGTTCAGGGATCACTTTATAAGCGAGGAATATACTACCTTTCAAACGCTCTTATTGCATGCCTATAATTGTTCTACTCATTAACATTCCACAAATTAGACTTAAATGACCAAGGTTTTATTCCAGGATGTGACTTAATACATTTATAAAATTTATATATGAGATCACAATAAGCAATTTATTAAAAACAATAAAGAAGGGATAATAAATAAATTCAGAAGAAATAAAATATAAGGTATTATTAAATAAGAAACTACCGATACTGCAAAAAATTTGTTTTTATTTTAGGAAGGGTTCCGAGAATTAAAGTGCTGTGAAAAATGGAAAATATATAAAGAAATATATAATATCGACATTAGAAAATTGAATGGTTAACTAGAATTACAGAATAAAAAGTTAAAAAATACACTGTAATATTTTACACAATTTGAAATTAATAATTTAACAATTGATATAATTTGCAGATACGCTATGATTTGATTTATCGTAATGCGTACAATTACATTACAATTTAAATTAATTAAATCTAAGAACAAGTTGTAATTAGCTAATTAAAATTTAGTTTTTTCTCTTTACTATTAAGTGCGAGAAGTTTTTATTGATATTTTACATCGTGTAATTTGCCCATTCTAATGCTATTATAAATTTGTTATTGTATTCTGGCGGTTTAATATAACGATAGATATTGCTGCGGTCTCTAGATAACTTGACATTATTGCGGTGATAGAGATGGGGATATTATTCTCATTATCATAAGAATAATATGGACGATAAGAAAAATAAACCCTCAAGCAAATATAAATATTTGGATGAAATTGAATTTACAGAATCCTTAAATGTTTTGATAAATCAAAATTTTGTAAAAGTAGGGGCATTTATATTTAGACGAATAGAAGGTGTTCAAATGGGAGTAATTGTAATTACTATAATGCAATTACTAATATACTTCAATGAGAGTATATTAGTAAAAAGGGATTTAATTTTACGTGTCAAATGAGTGCCGGCGCACGCTTACGCGACCACGAATAAAAATAAATCACGTGTCGAGAAGGTTGGAACGGAGGCGGTATTTGAATATGATAAAGAATGGAGCGTGGAGGACATCGAGAGGGAGCTAATTCCAGGCGAGTGGGAACGCGACGAAGAAGGATCGAAGACCATAGTTTTTGGAGTAATTGGGCACGTGAAGTAAGAAGGAATGACGGGAACGCAGCGATAGAGAGGTGGACGAGTGTCGTCTAAGAAAGGAAGGTTGATGAACGATGGGGAGCCGTCAGCGATAAGACGAAAATTAACGAGAAGAAGGCGGACTTGGATGCGGATGTAAATGATGGGCCAGGAGAGTTGGGCAAGATACGTGGATGTGTGGTCGAAGCGACGGAGACGTAGGAACACTCGAACGGAGGAGTTAATGATGCTTAGTAGGGGTAATATGATTGATTTTGGGGAATTGGCGAAAATGCTGAGGCAGTAATCGACCTTGTCACGGACGAAGGGTTTAAGGAAAAGGTGATCATCAAAATGGAAGCCTAGGAAAGTGAGATTGTGAACTATATGGATGAATGATTAGGCAAAAGATACAGGGAGAGATATGTTAGTGTTACGGTGGCGGATTCTCATTTTTGGACTTGTCGGGGTTTAGAACTTGATGAAAATGGGATAGACGTTTGTAGATAGAAGAAAGACAGTTGGAGGTAGAAATAACGATATCGTGTATGCGATAGGGGTACATGAGCATAGATGAGGATGTCATCAGCGTATTGCATGACGTTAAAGGAGTAAGGTTTGATAAACGGAGAAAGATCGTTTAGGAGAAGAGAGAAAATCAGAGGACCTAGAACTGAACCTTGTGTTACTTCTCAGAAAATAGGGATGAAAGGGGATGATGATAAATTAGAACAGACGCGAAAAGAAAGGTCGGATAGATATGTGACAAACCATGCTATGGAGAAGGAAGAATATCCGTAATCATAACGAAGGCGTGAAAGGAGGGAGTGGTCGACGATGTCGAAGGTGGATGAGATATCGAATGAGATGAGTACACCATATAGAGCATTGTCACGAGAAATGATTAGGTCGTTGTAAACTTTCATGCAGGCGATTTCTGAGTGATTAGATCAGGAAACGAATGGGAAAAGAGTGTACAGATTGGATGATTAGAGATAAACGTTGATCTGCATTAAGATGATGCGTTCTTAGAGCATAGAAAGATTAGGGAGGAGTAAAATGAAGTGATAGCTAGAATGAAGATAGGGGGTCGAGCGATTGTTTCTTAAGGAGGGGACAAAACCATTGCGGATTTACATTGTGAAGGTAAGATACGACTGCAGATGGTGAGGAAAAGTGTTATCGATGAGCGTATGGATTTAAGTATGGGGGTGGGCAGGAGATCGTCAGGTGAGATTTTCTTGTGCAAACACATGAAGACAGATAAAACTTCAGCAGGTGAGACAGGGAGAAGATTACATAGTTTCGGGAGAATGGTGCGAGGCGGGGAAGAGTGTGATGGGATGGATACGGGGTCGTGAGAGATCAGCGTGGATACTTTGGTATGAAGAAATGGCGAATAATAACGGGGATTGATGTTGCAAGACGAAGAGGAGCGAGAAAGGATTGAGTTAAAAGTATGCCAGAGAAACTCAGAATTGAATGAAGTGATAATTTTATGCTGCCAGGAGGAGTTGCATTTGGTACGTATTAGGTTGAAATGAGACCGACTAAGATCAAGATCGGAATCACGGAGAGTCGGAGTGAGCGACCGGATATAACGTTCTAGAGAGCGGTGATATAATCGAAAAGCGTGTCGGAGTCGATGCTTTGAGAGTAAGCATTGGATGACAAACCATGGGGCACGGTACAACATGTACCGTGCCCACAAGGGTATTTGTGGGCACGGTACCCTTGGTATTTGTGGGCACGGTGCCCTTGATATTTGTAGGCAAATACCCTTGTCAAACCATGCGGCACGGTGATAGACAGATCGGAGATGGACAGTGAGGTGTAGACAGAAAACGATCGATGACATCAATTATGTCGAGTGCACCGCCAATGATATGTGTGGGGCAGTGGATATGAGTATGTAGTTGGATAGAGTGTTTATGAACCGGATGGAGTTGGTGGAAGAGGGACGGTCGAGGTTGATATTGAAATCGCCATGAACGAGTGAAGGGATGAAGGACAAAGATTAGTTAGACAGGAGGTCAGCGAGTTCGGTAAAATATAAGGAGATAGGCGCAGATGAACCAGGACGATATACAATGGCGAGATCTAGAGTGATCAGGCTAGAAGAACGACAAGTGAGCAATTCAAAAGAGCAAGGACTGAAGTGTGGAGTGATTTTGCGAAAAGTTGCGGGGGTGACGAGCGAATGTGACAATGCCGTCATTTCAACAATGCCGCCTGGCTATTGGCCATCACCAGGTAAGGGCCAATAGCCAGGTCGCGTAGCGCGTGGAGTGAAGGTGGTAGATCTTTATAGATATTGTTCCAGCCTGCAACCGCCTTAAGCAGGGCAGCTCCCTGTCAGACGCTGCTGTATGGCCCGTTGTAAGTTTAGTTTGAGTCAACTAAACTAGGTGGCGACACCGAAAAAGCAACGTTAAAAATTATGACTTAAAAGTTACATGTACTCAACTCGATTGAAAAAATACGTAAGTACTAATGATTTTAATTTTAGATCTTTTAAATGTAACAGAAAAAATTGTATAGTTTGTGATGTTATAAATAATAATTGTATTGTAAGTAATACGACAAACAAATGTTTTTCGTTAAATATTAATAATAATTGTAACTGCAATACCGCAGGTGTAGTGTATCTAATACAATGCACATGTGGATTGCAATATATAGGAAAAACATATCAAATGTTAAAAACTAGGTTTAGGCAATACTAAAAAAATACCAAAAACTAGGTTGTCAAACTATATTTCATAAACATATTAATAGGACATTAAAAGTCCTAATATTAATGGGACATAATATTAATGTCTTAATATTAATGTCCTAATATTAATAGGACATTAATTGGACATGATATTAAAAACTGTAAATTATTTATTTTAGAACATATTATCGAAGAAAACATATCAATATTAAATCAAAAGCTATTACAAAGAAAAGATTTTTGGATTAAAACGCTTAATTCCATGTACGCATTAGGATTGAATGTCGTGGTACAAGGAATTGGCAGAAGTAGTATAATACATAATAAACAACTATATTATAATAATCCGGTTAAGCACAAACCAAGAAGTCATGGTGATAAAAGGAATAAGAAAAATAAACTTAAAAATATTAAAAATGATAAATATATTTATGAACAATTAGAAATATTAAAACAACTTTTAAGAGATAATAAACTAAAAAAACTTTATGTAAATATAATAAGTTTTTCTAAAAATATCATTTGTCCAATAAATCAAAAATTAATTAACGAATATGATAGGTTGAGTTATATAATAGACAGTTATTGTAATATTAAATACTATAATCGGACAATAAATGTTAATAATAACAATAGAAAATATACATTAAGCATAAACTTAATTAATAAATGTATAGATAACATAAATATAGGCAGACTTTTGAATAATTCTAAAAGTAAAGAAATAATAGGATCAGGTTTAAGTAAATATATTCCTAAAATAAGGTATAAGTTGTTACTGCCATTAAGACTAAAAATTTGTAATTATAATAAAGAATTGAAATATCTAAGTAAAGATGATATTAGAAACATTATAGAAACAGAATGCAATTGCAAAAGTGTTAATTTTGATTAAATAAATGAACAAATATGCACTCATAATCTAGAATTAATTGAAAACAATTATTATTAGAATCCTTAAATATTTTAATAAATCAAAATTTTTTAAAGGTAGGGACATCTATATTTAGACAAATAATAGGTCTTCAATGGGTGGTAATAGTAGCCCAATTATAGCTGACTTATTTTTAAGCTTTATAGAATATGATTTTGTTCATAGCTGTTTAAAAAAATAAATCTAAATTATATAAAGATATGAAATTTATGTTTCGATATATTGATGATATATGTGTATTTAATTCTAGCAATTTTTATTCAATAAGCGAACAAATTTATCCAGGTAGCCCCATTCTTAATGAAACCAATATTAATGATAAAGAAGGTATATATCATAATTAACATTAATTACAATAATACATTAAATTAACATTAACTAAAACTACTATTAATTTATATCGTAAAGATGACATATTTAAATTTACAAGAAACATATTTTTGCATGAGCATTCATGCATACCATATAATATAAAATATAATACATTAAATAATGAAATTTTAAGAATTGCAACAATATGTAACGATATTGGCTTTCTTCAAAATCATTTAAATAATTTAATAGATACATATTTTAAACTAGGTTACTATAAAAATAACATCAAAGCAGAAAATAGTAAAATATATAAATCAACACAATAATATAAAGAATAAATTTAAACTCTTAAGTGGAAAATTTTTATGGATGGATAATAAATAATATACTTTGTATTAGAATAAGATACTATATAATCAAATTTCATCAGAGGAAATACGTCCTTAACACGTATTTGGCCCCGCTGATATGTTGGGTAGAGGAGTTAGGGGCCGAAATATGATAGCATATCACTTCCTCCTGATGACCTCTAATCCTTATTCTGATACAACGTCTGTTATTTATTAGTCAATTCATAAAAATGACTTTTATTTTAAATTTCAATTTTTTTTATTTTAAAATTTTTTATAAAATTTTTTATAACAATTATTTATTTTATTTGATTTAGCTATGGTTTTATTTGATTTTGAGCTGAGGAGGCGGGCCGATTCGACTAGTGAGCAACCGGCAGAGAGCAGACGGCGAATGGATATGTCTACGGAATCGGAGTGCCAATATACGGTTAGGCAGAATATATCGATGGATTGCTTCTTGAATAGGTTGACAATAATATCGTATATTTGGAGAATAGATCATGTTGTGGATGCTGAGGCAGAAACCGTGTGTGGTGGTGATAGGGTTAGCGTGGAAGGCACATAAAGAAGACGCAGCGCCATCAAATTTTGGGGTGGGTGTGAACAATTTGAAAAATTTCGTCGATATTTCGGATGGGGAGATATTTAGCCGTTTTCTTCGCGACAACGTTTTGCGATGCGGGCAGAAGAGAGTTGAGCGATTTCGGTGGGGGTGAGATCGGGGAAAATGCGAGTGGATAAAGAGGACATTAGTTTAAAACCGTTTCTTCAACGCTTCGACTATATCTCTCATAAGCTTTCCATCCTACCTTGGCCCGCAATTAATCTTCGTGCTGAATTTTGTTTTTCTTTTGTTACCTTTCGTCTTCTATTTTGTCACTCACTATCCTACTTACAACTTGATTATCTTAATGATTCGCGCTCTGCCTCCTTGGCTTTGCGATCCAGTAATTATCTACTTCTTTACGTCTCACTGCGCCCAACCAACTATGGTATCCGCTCTTTTATTGTCGCTGCTCTACTTGCCTATAATTCTTTGCCAGCATACGTCAGTTCTTCATCGTCGCTTGCACTCTTTAAACAACTTCAACGTTCCTGTACTATGGCTCCTCTTCCACAACTAAATCAGGAAATCAATTTTATCAACATATTATCCAACTCACAATTTTTCATACATCTTTAACGAAACTACTCAACATTTTCCGCCGACGCATTGGCACATTCCACTCATCTATCTTATCTTCAATTTACTTGCTTTAATTTCATAAATATTTTAATTTTAATTCTACTTTTTTGTTTTCTTGATTGTTCTTTTTCTTTTACGTGGGCTTGTAAGCGCTCATAGGCGTGCATTTGCCACTATATATAAATAAATTAAAAATAATTTCAATACAACTTTTTTAAATTAACACGAACAGGAAAGTATAAACCTGCATGCTGTTTTACAACCTTTGCCAGGAAGCTTAACCAGGAATGCGTTTACCACAGACACCAAGCCTTCAATGGGGGAGTTTCGACCTTAGTCTACACATCACTACAGAAGGTCTCATCAGTTTGGCCTTGTAGCTACACAACTTCGACAGTACTTAATCATCAGTAAACCTCTGAAAGGAATTCACCAAGCGCACGCTCCTCACCGTTTACCAGCCCTACATCTGGTATGGATTGCGTAAGCAGTGGCTTCACAGGACATCACGCGTGATATCGTTCATTCTTAACACCTGTTTGGCCCCCGCTGTTGTGTTGGGTCGAGGAATAGGGGCCGAAACCTTATAGCATAGCAATTCCTCCTGATGACCTATAATCTTAATTATGATACAACGTATGTTATTTATTAGTCAATTCATAACAATTGCCTTTTATTTTAAATTTCATTTTTTTTATTTTAAATCTTATAACAATTATTTATAATTATTTATTATCTAATTATTAAATTTTGTTTTATTGATTTAGTATTATTATTTTATTTCATTTTTATTTATTGAAAACTACTGATGACGTTATACTAATAAAAAAGAATTTCAATACAACTTTTTTTAAATTAACACGAACTGGAAAGTATAACCCTGCATGCTGTTTTACAACCTTCGTCAGGAAGCTTAACCAGCAATGCGCCCACCACAGACGCCTAGCCCCCCAATGGGGGCGTTTCGACCTGAGTATACTCATCACTACAGGGTCGTCTCATCAATGTGGCCCTGTAGCTTCACAATTTCGACAGTACTTAATCATTAGTAAACTTCATAACGTCACCAGTAATTTTCAAATAAATATAAAACTTCGCTAGAATCTGTTGCAGGAAAGCAAAACATGTAATTATTCATCATAATACACTTAAACTTAAAATATCTGGCGAGAGATCGTAAAAGTTTTCATACAATGTAAAAATGATAGAATGTATTTAATTATTTTTTTTAAATGTATATAATGATAGAATCAGGTGACATCATCATGATCATTTGTGTATGCTATCGTGATCCACGTTCATCTTGTTTAACACCAAGTTTCATTGAGTATCTTATTGATCTCACAAAGTCGTCCAATTTTATCCATCTTGGTGACTTCAATATTCCAAATATAGCAGGGAATACCCCATTCGAATGTCATCAAAGTGGATGCCATTTGGACACCGAATTATGGAACTTTCTCGTTGATGATCTATCTCTTATACAACAAGTAAATCAGTCAATCAGGTTTACGGGACAGTTCTTCCTCGCTAGATTTAGTTTTTAGTAAATCTCTACTCGATGTCCATGAAATTCAATATGATCCTCCCGTAGGTCTTAGTGACCATCTTGTTATTAAGTTTACTTCTAGTGCACTTGTCAATGTCTCCCCTGCCGAGATTAAACATCTAAAACGTAACTGGTACAAAGTGGATATTGATTTATTACGTACGCTCGCAATTAGAACGGGTCTTCACAATAGTGACATTACCCATGTCAGTGATTGGGATACGTTATCAGCTTCCCTAAAATATATCACAGACTGCGTCGCTCCATTGAAACCCTTACAAAACCTTGCTAAATGCAAGCCTGCTTGGTTTGACGATGAATTAGTGGGACTTTTAAGAAAACGAAATAAACTCTTTAAATCATCTCTGAATAACCAGGCACTTCGGTTAGAATATCTACAGTATCGTCGTCGCTTCAACTACATGAAATTGTTGAAGAGGCAAAAGCATGAATCGAAAATCCTGGCATTATATAAAGTTTCTTCCAAGCCGTTCTGGAGCTATGTAAATAAAAGTAGAAAAGTTATTCCATCAATTTTTCTTTTGACCCATGACGGTATGATCGCGAGAGATCCTGACGAATTTGTGATAATGTTGGCGAAATCCTTTGATCTTATTTGTCCCACTCCAATTACAGACTTTTGTCCAGTGCAAATTCCCGAGACATTCGTCTCCCATATGCCATTAATTTCTCCAGCAGATGTATCGTGGGAATTGCGTAAATTATTTTGTTACACGTCGGTTGGGCCGGACGACATTCATCCCTTTATTCTTCAAAAACTCCATGACCTCCTAGCATTCCCATTATCAGAAATGTTTAACATGACAACATTGTTTAACATTGTTCAACATTGTTTAACAAATGTTTAACATTTTTCTAGACTCGATTATTGTCTTAGTCTATTTTCCTATTCACCTAAATTCACTCTTCTTCCCCTACAACGCATCGTCAACGCAGCCGTCCGAATTATCCTCCGTCTTCGTTTTGATCATACATCCTACGATCTTGCTTCTCTCGATTTGCCTACAATTTATTGTCGTGTTTAAATTCGTCTTCGTCTCGTTGCTTTCCGCCTTGTAATTTTTCATACCCCTTCGTTTCTCAACCTTCATTTTCTTGATAATTATCGTCCTGTTTACTGTTCCTTGTGTTCCTGTAATATCCTTCTTTTACATGTATCAAACTACTCTACCTCTTTGGGATCCCGCTCCTTCCTGGTGGCTGCTCCTATATCGTAGAATCATCTGCCCATTCATATACGCCAATCAACCTCCCTGCCGTGCTTTAAACGCTAAATCTGATCCTATTTAAACAATTTATTTGCTTGACTTTTTCATTTTTGTTTGTGGACTTGTAAGCGTACAGCTGGTACGCATTTGCCACGTTAAATAATTTATTTCTATTATATGTACATTATGCATCCTTGATCAGTGGAAGCGATCTCACATTACTCCGATATACAAAAAAGGAAACAGAGAAGACCCGTCTAATTATCGCCCTGTAAGTCTGACAAGCGTTGTAAGTAAATGTCTTGAAAGGTTCGTGCATAAACACATAACTTCTCATATGGATAGATTTAAACTTCTGCACTCTTCTTAACATGAATTTCGCATTTGTCATTTATGCCTTAGTAATTTAATTATGGCTCGTGAAAATTGGACGGATGTAATAGCGGATGGGTGTGGGGTCGATGTAATTTTTATCGATTTTAGCCAGGCGTTTGACCGAGTACAACATGATCCTCTGCTAGTAGTTTTGACTAAATACGGTATCGATCCCCATGTAGTTAGTTGCATTAGTTCGTTCTTGAAGAGTCCGTCGTATCAAGTGATGCTAGGCAGTGGTGTTTCTTCACAACGTCATGTTTGTGCCGGAGTGCCCCAAGGTACGGTTCTCGCCCATTTAGTGTTCAACACTTTCCTTCGGGATATGCTATTAAGACTGAAATGTAATATCCTAGCGTTTGCGGATGACCTCAAGTTATGTCGGTTCATTCAATTGTATCATGACTGTTTTCTGCTCCAGGAAGATTTAGACAATATTGCTATGTGGAGTAATGAGACAGGACTAATGTCATGTCTCACTAGCTATGTGGTCCGGAGGTGTTTTTGTAACTCATCGGCTTCCTGTTTTAAAATAATATACAATTCACTTATTCGTCATATTATTGAATATTGTATCCTTGCGGTATTTCCGTGTACACGTGGTGAGATGAATGAGCTTGAAAATGTCCTCCGTAGGTTGACGAGATCGTGTCATTCCCTCAGGAAATTGTTTTATAAGGACCGTTTGCTCAATGTACTAGTATATCATGTCTTGATATTTTATACTAGTATAGTATGTCTTGATATTTTGTTTTAGGGATATGTTATTCGAGCGTGATGGATTTTCGGTCGACTGTATTCAGCAAAGCCAGCGAACTACTAAACGAGTTCATTCTCTTACTGTGAGGACCCTGCATCACGGCAAACTCGGAAGATTATATCGCCTTTCTCATCGAGCGGTAAAGCTTTGGAACAAACTTTTAGAGAATATCGTCAATATATCAAATAGAGTGCACTTCAAGAAAACGCTAATTACATTGCTTTGCACATATTCTAATTTCAATATCCTGTATCCGGAATAAGATTTTGCTGACATAAAATTGGTTTTACCGTGAGCAGACAAAACAGCTGCATGGCTATAGTCTTGTATGTTATAATAATACTTCTTGCTAGGTATCGTATTTAAATGCAAAAGTATTCATACTTCTAAGTAGGTTGCGTAGATAAAACTTGCAAGTGACCATACTTCTGGCTATATAGCGTAGTTTCATAAAATCGATGGTCTAACCAAATTATAATAAATAAATTTTTGAATACAACTGTATTCATCTCAAATTGAATTTTAATATCGAAGAATTCAAAACAATAATTTTACTGGTTCTATTTTCTTTTGATGCAGTTTATAAATTACCGCAAAATGCCTGTTTCATTGTTAGATTGTCGAAACTATTAGAGTTTTCACATTTCAAATATTATTTGCCACGCTCGTCGATTTTATCTATTCAGCATTTTACATTTTTCTGTCTAATTAAAAAACAAACAATCTGTTCTTGATTCAAGGGGAAAACAAAATAAATATACATCACTAAAACCGATTAGTTACGAATAATATTTTTACATTAAATCAGTACATCAATTAGATTTCCAAACTCGTCCACCTTTTTACACGATACATCACTAAAACCGATTAGTTACGAATAATATTTTTACATTAAATCAGTACCTCAATTAGATTTCCAAACTCGTCCATCTTTTTACACGTTTTTCCAGTAAATTCTGAATATTTGTTGATTCAATGAAAATTTTTCTATATGCTTTATGAAAACATTAATAAAATATATATGGTCTTCTGGTGGTCTGCCTCGTTAATGAATGTGAAGGTGGCAATTGCCCAAGCTTATCAATTCCGAAGTTGTAACGATGGAGATTTACCTAGTTTCCCTGCTCTCCAATAAACCCTCTCGATTTGACGCAATCCTTTTTAAATACGACTACATCATTGTTTTCTGATAGAAAACGATCGAAGAGATAGCTATGTATTCTTACTCTCCGAGGAGATATATCTTTAATGGAAAATATGTCATTCGATTTATGTTAAAAATTTTAATAATTGGTTCTTTAATGTCTGTCGTGGTTTTGATGAACCCGTACAAACTATTATTTTTGTTTTGTTACCGTTTAATGTGAGCTCTAGTTTAGAAGCTCTGGATTATAATTCATATACGAAAAATGTCTTTATTAATCTCTTACATGTCGGTCCTTTAATAATAAATGTCGCGTCATTCACATACATTAAACATCTAATATTCGGTGGATATGTTTAAGAAATTAATATTGATGTTAATAAAAACAGTACTGAAGATATGGGTGATCCTTGCTGTACTCTTTTTGTCGTGTATAAAGACTTCTTTTCACTATCGTCTTAATAAAATTACCGTTTTGTCTTCAACACATTATGAGCACGGTTAATCAAGTTGTTGGGCAATATGAAAATCGTCATGACATCAATAATACTATTAATTGAGACGTTATCGAATGATGATTTGAAAACAATTGTAATCAGCAATCCTAAAACTTCTGACCATTAATCAATGAGCTATAAATGTTCGCGGTCGCAGTTTGTACAGATTTACATTCCCTGAACCCATGCATACACGTGGGGATAAGTGTATAAGGATATACTCGGTTTTGCGGTTTTACCACAAACTCGTTTTCTTTAACTTCACTTTCATCGTTAGATTCTTGAAACTGCTAGAGTTTTCGAGAACTGCTAGAGTTCTCGTCGATTTTATCAATTCATCATTTTGAATTGCTCCGTCTTTACATTTTTGTTTCGGCTTTTGCAGTATTAATTCGAAAAACGGTGCAAAGTTTGGCATATTGAAAATCATTTATACCGTGACGTTAAAGTTTTAGACCGTTGCAGGAGAAACAACTCTAACTTTTAACAATTTTTTCGTAATTGATTTTTAAGATATTAAATGTTTTAATTAATGGAAATGCAACGCTGACTATACGAGAGTAGTAGGCTGTTCATTTACACTTCGAATATATGGCATTAATCATCGATTTTTTTTAACAAAAGACAATTTTCTCTACTGTAAAATTTCAATAATGGAAGTGTGATTCAAATTTTTTTAGTTTTTATAATTCAATAAAGAATTGCGAATGCAATTCATTTATAAATAAATAGAAATTTCCAATTCCTTGGTTAGTATTCTCAATATTCTTTATCACAGTAAGTACAACAGATTTTAATATAATATGATATAAATTATTTTTTTTAAAGTAAAATATTTTATTATTTTAACATTTCAACATAACATACAATTTTGGTTACCCGCAAATGGGCCCTTATTAAAATTGTTATTATTATACATTTTCATTAATGTTAGTTTGGCGAATCATTGAATATATTCGCTTGACTATTGAGTTTTCGGATTGATGCTCGTCGAATCGCCAAGGACACACACTTTGCAAGGATGAATGATATGTCGCTCCGAAGTTTAGTGATGCATTTGTGATAGGGTGTATTGTGTTTAACCGCTTGTTGTCTTGCGATCTGTCGTAGTACTCTGTCTGCACTGGGCCCTATGCTTCCTAGCGCCGAAAACGTGAGAGGGTGAAACGCAGAGCACTCGATCTTTACTATTATTTCAACATATTTAGTTCGTTTTCTATTCTCATGATAGTTATGTGTGTTATTCATCCGTTGGGTATACGATGATGCAAGTGAATAAAAAACACAAACGTCCATAAAGGACCGCTCCATCGTTGTTCCGAACAGATTATTGCACGCTATGTCTAATCGAGCCGACCTGTCTGTGGTTGTATTGATGTTGTCAAATGTCATTAAATCTGGTACTGGTAGGAGTATGGGCTCAATAGCAACATTGACACACACATCTCGAAGTGCTACCGCGATATTGTCTCTTATTGTATTATGTCTTATAAAAGGTATTCCACCAACTTGACATGAGAGCGCATGTGTAATATTGAAATTATTTCCACAAATACATTTGGATGGTGTGTTTATCGGTTCCCAATTATATCTTGCAGCCAATGCGTCTTAAAATTGCTGCTTGGAAAGATGATGGCCTTCAGAATGTATTGGCAATGAACTCAACCAAAGCGATGATCCTCTTGAAGACGTGATGTGGTTTAGATTACTCCTTTCGGTATCGCTTAGATATTGCATTAGATGTTTTTGTGTGCTACAATTGTATTCATTGTTCTCTATTCTAATTTGATTTGCAATCATATTCTGTGTATCCTCCCAGTCACTTGCCGATTGTTCTGCTAAGGGGGTACACATCCGCAAGGAATAGCTATATTCAATGTTGTAAGGAGCACATGCTTTACTAGGATTCAATACGCCTAGTCCACCCATGCTGATTGGTAGTTCAAAAACTTCACGCATCGTTTGCTCCACGTCGGTCTTTCCAGTAATCTCTGGTAACAGACCATCAATGACTTCGCAAACCAAAGGACTAAACCAGTGTGACTCAACAATGCAGGTTCTCAGTAAATGTTTCCACTTGAATTGAAGGCTCTTTGTAAGTAAGACGAATGCAACCTGGCCATCCCACTTTGCAATGTTCTTTATAATTTTGACTTCCTCTATCCAATACTCGACCAGACGTTTAACTTCGAATTCGATAAATTCTTGATTGCCTATATAGCTGCCAAGTAGTTTTATGCCGTTTGTAATTACTTGAACTCCACGGTCTGTAAAATATTTGTCTTTGTGAAGATGGTTTTCGCTGTGTATTAAGATTGTGCATTTGACAGGATTAATGTGATATCCATATCGACCGCTTATATCTTGCAACACATCCCAAAGTTTGGTTAAATCATTATATGTACCTACACATGCGCCATCGTCTGCATACCAATGATGAACTATTCCAGGAACTAATGTCTGTAATTCCTTAATAAGAGGAAGAGAAGCAGCGGCAAATGCGGCCATGGACAAGGGATCTCCCTGAGTAAAACCTTCTTCCGATATCAAAGTGTCGCTCTCCATAACTAGCTGTGATCCTGACGAATAACAGTTGGACAGTATCGTATCTAGAGCTGGACATATTTTACTCATATTTTTCAATGCTACTGATCTATTTATGCAATTGAATGCATTCTTGGCATCTAGAACGAGGATGCATTTATCTACTGAACACTCATGTTTTTCGGATTGAGTGAATTGCGAACTCTAATCCACAACGCTGACCAGCACATAGTTGTGTCACACCTGCGACACTAACTAAGTCAGCACGAATACGCTGCATTAGCGATCTTCCTACGATTCTACGTAGCACCTCTCCAATTCCGATAGGGCGTACACCTGGTCATTTGTCTAGTGGAACTAATCAATAATATAAATTTATATCATTGATTATATACTAATCAATGATATAAATTAATTTGAATAAACAATATAATTACGATAAATTTCTATAGTAATTATTTTTTTTTAGTTTATATATTATTTTTGTTCATTTTAATATAAAATTGTATTTAAATATTTAAATAAAATATAATTTTAATTATTTGATTTATTTATTAATTTCTACAATTTATATTTGAAACTGTATTTGAATGTTTAAATAAATAAAATATACAATTTGAATATATAACTGGTCATTAAAATTATCACCACCAGATATACACAAGGATGTGAGTAATAAACTAGTTGAACATCGGGATAAGGTTGCCAAAAAGAAATCAACTATTACCGATAGGGCTATAACATAAATACAAATTAATTTTATTTGATCGACATGTTTTATTATATTTTCAGATTGAAAATGACTGCTGAGTACAGTCGAAATATCTAATAATAAATAAAGTCTTTTGAATTCTCGGGGATGGCTCGCAATAAAAAGTTACATTTGACATGAAAGCAATTCTCCACATTTAAATTTATTTTTTACACATATGGACTAAACAACCGATGTGGCAAATATGTCGTACATACTTATATACATCGTATCGTGGTTTACCCATCATACCACTTCAAATTCATACTCGTATTTCTTTTCGTGTTGTAGTTTACCCATACCACTCCTTAGATTTCAAATCCATACTCGTATTTCTTTTCTTCACATTTCAAGATACACTAATTCCACCTGCCCTGTACAGTCCGTTTAGTAATTGAGGCTCAAATCATTCCGAAACACTGTTCCAATGCAAGAAATATTGCCACCATACGACTGCCCGTAGTTTGATGCCAACTGTTTTCAATTTTATCGGTGTATCCAAATATCGATCAACAAATGAAGTATATATTCTGTGCTGTCATATTAGATAAAAATTCAATTTCTAAACAACTTACAATTAAATATTTTAAATGATGAAAGATTTGTTATGCCGAAATAGTGAAAATAAATTCAATTTTCATTTGCTGGGTATGGTCTTTCAATATTATAAAATTAAGTTAAACCAGCAGATCTCTTAATTTAATGATTTTGAGTAAAATATATGTCACCGCGTTGTACTCAAATAGGATAGTATGATCGATAAACATATACATTATTATCTTGTATAAATTCTGTTTATATAAAATACTAAAAGTATTGCATAAACAGTTGAATTAAAACTATACATGACATCCAAATCCTGTCGATCCCCAGTCCTGTCTGCTGTGCCCAAAGCAATGATCAGTATCTGCAAAAAGAATTATGTAGACCGCCGCTCTCCTGTCACTGCCGTTATTCGCCGATCTAATTTATGTATGAAGCCGAGTGCTTTCATACCCAATGCACCAAAAGTTTCCGTGAGCAACAGACACAAAATGGCAGATTGGCCTCAGGTCGGCGTATTTGCTAATCTTCTCGGCCTCCACTCCATTGGCTACCGCTCCAGTCAAGTAACAGCTGTATTAAGGTGGCTTGGTGCCAAGGCACCCGGGCAGGTAAAGTCACGTGTCAAACATTAGCCATTTGAACATGGGGTCAGAGACAATCTATCCGCCTCTTGTCGTTATGTTGCGCGAGTGATTTGGGCTCCAAACGAGATGGGATCTCTGCCGACAACAGTGCACGCTTGATGAGGTCATTGATTGCTATTTGGCATGACAGTCTGCCTATGGACTTGCGGCAGCTGAGCTCATTTTGTCCACTGAATTATACTTCAGATCCACATGCACATACATGCTTCAAACAAAATGGAGCACCGAGCCGCAGTGAAACGGCGAAGCGATTTACGAGTTGGAATCTCGGACCGAGCAAAGAGCAGGGACGTGGGTGAAAATATCTCTGAATAAGATGCAGTAAGCACAATTAGACGCACTTTGCTCGCCTGATAAAATGAAACTGACAACACTTTCGCTTCGTGGACAATAACTAGCGGCTCATTTTTGATCTGTTCTGGCGCGAAGGGCTGTTGAACCAAAGTTATGACTGCCATTCTGTCACTGCAGCAATAAATGTTGGTTCACTGATACCGTAGTCGTCTTGTTGTCACTCTGGCAGGATCTGGGTTACTAGTGGATGTGATCCAACGATAGACGATTGGAAGGCCGGAAGAGCAATGCTCGCCGCTCTCCTTATACTAAGACCGCCGTTAGCAATGAACACCGACGCTTGGTCACAGGTCCTGTCAAACAACGCGATATTGAGGATGGACTGCAACGACGACCGGAATACGTTTTCACATTTGAAAAACAGCTATAACACGGCACACTGCTTAGAGTATACATCATCTCCGGTATTGTGAAGCAATTTTTGAGCAGGATTAGCGCATCGTGAGCGTGGAGAAAAGATAGTATCCAATATAGGCATTGTAATTCCTGCAGCTTCAACTCTAATATTTTGTCCATGCTTTGAATGCGTGCGATCGGTGTCTCAAGTAACATTGCTGATGCCGGGTCGACGTGTTTGATGTATGGAGCAACTGCCACGAACTGCCTCGCTACATCGTCGTCAGTAATCATCTCACACTTGCTGACATTAATGACGAGATCCATCTCCTATCCCCGAGCCGTCAGCATACCTCAGTTTGTCAGCAATGTGTTCACATCACCGCCTAACGTACCATCATCCATATACCACATATTGCATGTTGACTTAATGCACTTTGCCAGTACCAAGGCAGTGCAACAGAAGAGCAGCGAATCGAAAAGATCGCTTTGCTGTGTTCCCTTGTCCGATATCAGCGTATATTGACAGAAACATATGTACGATTGGCTAGAGTATCAGATAAACACGAACGGATACAACTCCAGTAGCTCTTCGTGGATTACTTTTAACATCGCATCGCTGCTCAGCGTGTTTAAAGCATTTGTAAAATCGATTTTCAAAAGAGCCGGGCCACCGCTGATGTTCGCTAGATAGCGGCAACCGGCGTGTGCAACTGCCTCTACAAAGTGTCGAATTCCGAATCTTAGTTGAGCCGGTGCCAGACCTATAGCCGTGGGATTTTGTAAAGCCCACGGCTATAGGTTTTACACCGATTCCCTTCTTAGCCAGTGCATACTGCGATACATCGTATATGACTGGCCTCACAGCTATCAATACTTTACCAGCCAGTCACATGTTGCTGAAGTCCATCAGTGAAGCTATCAGCTGCTGCCCAGCGGCGCCTGTAAGCGGACTCGTCATGTTCTTAAGGTGTTGATGACGAAGACCATCAAGTCCTCCTGCTGAAAATGACGAAAACGTCCTGATCGATGCAGCAATATCGTTCTCAGTAAGCGCAAGCGTTGTGAGTTGCGAGTTGGGTGTACTATTATTGCTCTGGATATCTGGTCCAGTCAAATGCGACTAACCGCTAATTATCATTGCTTTCTGTGGATTCAATAGGCGCAGTAGTAGCTACAACAGTCTCGCATTGTTGAACGAATCCAGAGTCGTTGCTGACTGCCAGTCTAAATGCACTTCTCACGTCTCCCTCTTAGATCTTCGACAACAACCCCCGCAGCCAGGTTATGAGGGTCGACCGAAGTTGTTTTCCTCTTTTTCCTATACGAGGCTGCGTTTGTGCTGCTAGCTATGGATGGCAAAAATTTGACGATAGAACCTGATAGAACCTTGTTCACTTTAGTTGCCATACTCGTTATGTGTCGTTTACCGCCCCGCTTTATAACTGCAAAGCAACTATGAGCCAAGTAATTGTTACCAGGCATCCATGTAGTCTGGGTTTACAACTATTTTTATCGATTAGTGCTTACACTCTGCCGGCATAACGTACACTTTGTAGACAGAAAGCATATTATCTTGTATAGAGCGTTTAAAAATTGAGAGACAAAATAAATTACCAATTATTATTGACAAATGTTCGACTATTGCGATAGTCATTTTCAAGTATTATGCTTTAGCACTTCAAACTATATGATTTGTTCAATATTTACCTAAACACATTATTGATTCAACTGCGTTGAATACAACTAGCTTTCGCTGACCCTCTTAAGGTTTGCAAAAAATTTGAATCATAATTAGACTTACATACATTGCAGTTAGATTTAAATGTGATTCACGAATGGAGTTATCGCACTGGTATTTGTCTAAATCTTGATAATGTGTTCACTTAAGGTTTGGTAAGTTTATAGTGCATTTTCGGTATATGTTGGGATCATGTTTGGTCAACTCAGTTTCTTTCACATATGATCAAGTATCGTTGTTCAATCACCATTGAAGGCACAAAGAACATTGATAGTATGTGTTCTAAAAGCAGACGCCTTCTGTATACACTGAAAAATTCGTTTTGTTTGCTGAATGCTGAGTGCTTCAAAACTTTATACAATGCTTTAATAAGGCCTAATATAAAATATGGCCATCAGGCCGTTTTTCCTTATATCCAAATCGAAATGGACCAATTATGTGCCACGCTAGCTCGCATATCATAAGCAGAGCACCTCGTAGAGTTAGGTATGCGTTCTACCCAACCTCGCTTACTATATGCTTTAATAAGGCCTAATATAAAATATGGATTGATTTGGAACTGGTTAAAAAATTCTTGATTACTAACTACTTTCATTCCAGATCAATCCAGTTCCAGATCAATACAGTTCCAGATCAATACAGTTCCAGATCAATACAGTTCCAGATCAATACAGTTCCAGATCAATACAGTTCCAGATCAATACAGTTCCAGATCAATACAGTTCCAGATCAATACAGTTCCAGATCAATACAGTTCCAGATCAATACAGTTCCAGATCAATACAGTTCCAGATCAATCCAGTTCCAGATCAATCCAGTTCCAGATCAATCCAGTTCCAGATCAATCCAGTTCCAGATCAATCCAGTTCCAGATCAATCCAGTTCCAGATCAATCCAGTTCCAGATCAATCCAGTTCCAGATCAATCCAGTTCCAGATTAATGCAGTTCCAGATCAATCCAGTTCCAGATCAATCCATTTCCAGATCAGTCCACTTCCAGATCAGTCCAGTTCCAGATCAATCCAGTTCCCTCGCTCCGCTCGCGGAATTTCTAGAAAACCCTATCATTTCAATCAGTAGCAAATTTAACAGTTTAAACACACAAGGACGTTGATGGGAGGACGTAAGAAGACAGCTACAACCGACACCAACTGTGCTCAACTACAAGTACAGTGCTCGACACGACTGCAGCGTCTGAACTACAATAGCATGCGACAACATTAAGTCTAAAGAAGACTTCCTATGTGGCTTTTGTGCCAACAAACTCATACGCGACCTTTCCCATAAGAACATATCGACCTCTAACGTGTCCACTCAAACCACCCAAGTCGTTTATGATGTCCTTTGTCAACCCACTGATCCTGTCACCACATGCACTTCTAACCCCATGTTTTCACTTCCCGAACCCCCGTCTCTTCCCTTCTGTCTCGTTTCTCAATAACCTACATCCCTAAATTAAAATCACCTCCACTAACCCCACAATCCTAACACTCATAACCTTTCCTCACATCGCTAACCACCTTCTATATTATCCAAATCCTATTTGTCTTCCGCTGTCAAACCTACTCCCTTGATATCCTCAACTCCCAGCTTTCCTATCGTTATCTCACAAACTCACGTTACTCGCCTCCTTTACGAAAACGCTTTCTTTCTCGCGATCTTTGCGTTATCGTCACTAATATCACTCCTTCCACCTCTTTATCTCCACAAGCACGTCTCGACCACGATGTTTCCGCATTCAGATCCATCCTCTCGTCTCTTGTTCCTGTGTGTAAATTTTTCAACAACATCTCCTGTCGCATTAATCCGCCTAAACAAATCTTCCCAATCTAATCCTTCCCAGCCCTCTCTCCTAAAAATTGTTTCCAAGCATCGCTCTCACGCGTCCTCTGTCCTCTCCAAACGTATCAAAATCATGCCCTCTTTAGCCACACGCATTTTCCCGATCGCACCCATCCTAAATCGCTCAACTCTCATCTGCCCGCATCGAAAAACGCCGTCGCGAGGAAAACGGCGAAACATCTCTCTCCATCCGAAACATCGACGGAAATTTTCAAGTTGTCCACACCCGCCCAAAAATTCGATGGCGCTCCATCTCCCCTATGTCTTCTCCACTAGACTCTTTCGCCACCACACACGGTTTCCGCTTCGGCCTCCTCAACACTAGATCTATTCTCAATAAACCGATTTCATCCTCAACCTATTCACCAAGCAATCTATCGATCTATTCTGCCTCACCGAATCCTGGCACTCCCATTCTGACGACCTCTCCATCCGCCGTCTGATCTCTGCCGGTTCCTCACCAGTCGAATTCGCTCGCCCCCTCAGCTCATTCCCTTCTAAATTCTCTAATCATGGCGGCATTGTCGCATTCGCCCGTCACCCCGCGTCTCTTCGCAAAATCACTTCCCCTTTCAGTCCTTGCTCTTTTGAATTGCTCACTTGTCGTTATTCTAACCCGATCACTCTAGATCTCGCCATTGTATACCGTCCTGGTTCATCAGCTCCTACTGCCTTATTTTTTACCGAACTCGCTGACCTCCTTTCTCATTGTTCTTTGTCCTCAATCCCTTCACTCGTTCTAGGCGACTTCAATATCCGCCTAGACCGCCCCTCTTCTACGGATTCCATCCGGTTCATCAACATTCTATCCAACTACAATTACAAACTAATCTCCACTGCCCCCACACATATACTTGGCGGGGCACTCGACATCATCGCTGTCTCCGATCATTTTGATGCCTACACCTCACTGTCCATATTCGATCCTGGTCTATACGATTACTTTCTCGTCACCCTTGATCTCACTCACAACCACACCCCTTCTCACACACCTACAATCCTACGCCGCTCTTAGAGATATATTTATCTCTCCCTTCTTTGCTCTGCCTTAATCAAATCGTCTCTATCCTATCCCATAATAACATATTCATCTCCTCAGATCTTGCCTTTCTTTTCGACTCTGAACTCACATACACTCTCAATCTTCTCTTGCCCTTCAAGCCTCACCACACAGTCGCTTGCACCATGCCCCATGGTTTGACATCCAATACCCACTATCAATGCGTCGACTCCGTCATGCTTTTCGAGTCTATCACCGCTCTCTCAGACGTGATTTCCGCTCGATCACTCCGTCTTTCCGTGATTCCTATCTTGCTCTTCGCCGGTATCATCTCAACCTACTATATACCAATATATTAGGATATCCTAATTCTACCAACGATTTTTAATTAATCTTTAAACTGGATTTATACCTAGAAAAAAATATCTGCAATTTGATCGATTTATCTGACGGTAGCCACTTTTGTCTACTGGGTTTTGAAATATATATAGTACCGTTTCAGAAGAACATAGTTGCAGCAAACGTTTGGGTTTCTTTAATTTTTAATATAATGTTACAAAGTTTTGACTAATTGTTAATCATGGGATAATGATTAACAATATGGGACATTAATGCACATGGCATAATTGTTGTTAGAAAATATGTATTGTTAAAACATATTTCTAAGATATAATTCTTCTCTTATTTTTATTCAGCGTTTGTCCCGTATAGTGGCGGGGTCCGCTACTTTGGATTACTTTTTCCTCTTCATGCGGTTTGCAGCGTATCTTGGTTAAAGGCCAACTCTGCTAAATCTCGGCTTATGGTGTCGATCCAACGCTGCTTTGGTCTTTCTCTCGGGCGCCTTCCTTCCACTTTGAGGTCGAACCCCATCTTGCTCGTGTATCTTTATCAGAGCCGAGCACGTGACGTATCACCGTATAATAAAAAAATGATGCTAAAAAACAATGATAATAATTAAAAATAATTAAAAAATAATGCTAAATAAAATTCAAATAATTAAATAATAAATAATTTTTAACTAAGATTTTATTTAATTTATATCAAGTTAAAATAAAAAAATGAAATTTAAAAAGTCAATTTTTATGAATTGACTAATAAATAACAGACGATGTTTCAGAATAATGATTCGAAGAATGAATCGTTCGGAGCATGTATGTATGATATATCACTGATTTCAGTTAACTTCTTTTGTTTTGCAAAATTGCATGAAAGTTATATATGGTGATATCTTTTTGCTTTTTAATAAATGTTTTGTCATATATTGCTTCATTTCAAACTTTTAACAAACAACTTTATCAGATCTGAGTTATGAAAAGTGAAATCAAGCTTGATACATCAGAACCATCAACAACCGGGGAAACGAGAGCGGAAGAAGGCAATCAAGTAAAAATGACAGAAGAGGAACGAAAAAAGTATGAGAAAGAACTCAACGAAGTGATAAATAGAATAAAGGAGCTAAGAGCTCAATTACATGAGAGTATCAAAAGAGAGCGAGAGCTATATAATCTACTAAAGTCATCTTCTTCATCGGATTCTTTATTTCAAACTTTACAATCAGAAATGACCGAAATTGTTGAAGATGTAAAGAGTTCACATTCGTACCGTGTCGCTGCAAATCAGGTTACAAGAGTGAGTCACATGCTTGATCCCGGAATCCAGGCAATTAAGAGAGGAGTCGACGTTATTGGAAGTAATGAAATTAGTAAATCAGTATTAGCCGCTATTGGGGGAACTGTTGACAAAGTTAAGTCATTCATTCCTACAATGACTGATGAAGGCAACGATGCTGCAAATGAGAGCGACAAAAATAAGGCCAAGTAATTTCAGACTAGTGAAGCTCGACAACCCGCAATTACTACATTATTTTTCAAAATATATATATTTTGTTTATTTTTGCTCGTAATAATTAAACGGTAGTTTTTATAGCAACTTATAATTATCTATTTTTGAAACTTATAACATGAAGTTATGTCTTTATTTTTTAAGGAAAATACGTTTAAAGTTGACGTCTAGGTGCAATTAATAATTAATATAATTAGTTATTAACATCGATAGTTTATCATTAAAAGCAGCTGGGCAATCAAAATTTTATTTTCAACAAAATCAAAATTAAATAATTATTGGAGCTAAATCAAAGAATAGAGTAAATTATTTTTGATATTTCGCTAACTTCTGTTAACATCTTCAGCAAATTTTCTGAAGATGGTAACAGAAGTTAGCGAAATATCAAAAAATATTTCTTCTTTTTTTTATCCCGCTCCATTAATTATTTATTAATAATGGATCATTATCAACTATGTGGGAGATTAAGTGACTCTATAATTATGTAGGGATAGTGACTCCTCCAAAACTTTGTCAAGGCCTATACTACCGATCCAACTCAAGGCTCTCTTCATTCAACAGACAAACTTCTCCTTCTTTAATATCTCCCAAAAGGAAGACTGGAAAGGGTTAAGTCTAGCAATGCTCACCCTATTGTTAGTCAGCTGCAACCTATATCTAGAGCTTCAATATTCATTCGAGAGGACCTGTTTGGCGTAACAGACAAATTGCGGAGGTGTAGCATTTTAGCTAGGACCTTGAATTTTTTAAACAAAACAATGTAATTTTCTGAAAATGCTAACTAAAGTTATCGAAATATCAAAAATTATTTCTTCTTTTCTTTTATCCCGCTCCATTAATTATTTATCAATAATGGATCATTATCAACTATTTAAAAAATCAAAAATATGTATTCAAATTTTTAAATTTGAATACATATTCTGGAAGATCACATAGCAGAGGCATCCCGACTTATTATGAGGAGACGTTATGTTGATGATGTTGTCTACATTGATCCATTTTCAACACTATTATTGCTGGTGAATTTTGTGATATTATCAACAAGGAAGATCTCTTCATCCAATGAAACATTGAATTGGATGAGAATGACTGTGTTCATTTTCTTGATTGCATTACTCGATTTTGATGGGATCTTCACATTGATGTCTATGGGAAACCTTATATACTAAACGTTATCCTATCTTAGACCTCTGTAAGCTCGACACTGTATAAGATTAGTGGATTGATATCACAATTTCAGCGTTGTTTGGCACACTGTAGTAATGTACTTGATTAAATATCTGATGTAAAAACGTTGCTTATTTGTAAATGAAAAGTGGATACCCATTTGATGTTATTGATAAAACATGCAAATATGTGTTTTGTAAAAATCGACATCTTACACCTGTAGATACTAGTTCATCTAGACATTTTGTATCGATACCTGGGTTTAGCGATAAAGTTGCTAAATATTTATGTAGTATACTCATTCAATTAACACGTGATTGTAAATGCAGTATTACTGGCTACTCAAAATCTAACAGTAAGTTATTCGGCTTCTTTAAGCACAAACAAAAAAGTGACCATCTAGGTATAGTTTACAGCATCCCATGCTCTACATGTGAGAAATTATATGTTCGACAGACTCGTCGACACCTACGAGAGTGCCTTCTTTAACACACACATGTGCACAATCAGGAATAGTGAAGTGTACCGTTGAACAACATGTTAGAAAGACTGGTCACTGTCTGGATATTGACTCTGCAAGGATTGAGTAAGTTCAACCTCATTTAAAAATTAGGCTTGCCTCAGAGTCACTATTAATCAGGTCCTATGGACAGAAATATTTAGAGGGCAACACTAAAGGTTATGATCTATGCTTACATTGATATGTGTTTTGCAGTGTTTTGTCTTCTTTGTATTTTGGTTTTTATGATGTCTTATTTTTAATTAATTTAAATATATTTGTAGTTGATTTTATTGTCTCTGAAATTTCAATTGTATTGTTTAATTTGTATTAAATGTTTTCTTTTGATTGCAATGAATTTTTTATGAATTACTAATTGTTTTTGTTTTGTTAATTTTTATATTTTTTTGATTGCAATAAATTCTTGTTTCTGCTCAGTGCATTTTTACGTTGTTCTTTGAACTAACCGATGTGTAGCTGTTTTCCTGAAATGGTGTAAAATGCACAAAATTTAACAGCTACTGATACAATTCCTGATGATGACCACAGTTGTGTTCAAAAATTTGAATAAACCTATTTTGATTTTGCTAAAATAAAATTTTGATTGTCCAGCTGTTGTTCATTCAATTTTTTGGATTAATAATTTGAGGAATCAAATATTAATTACAGAAAAAACACTTTTTAGTGCAAAGGGTGAGAAAGAGAGAGATGAGTCTATAATTACTCCGAGAAATACTAGCGAATCCACGCAAGAAAGGCGATGACCATTAAAAAATAGAGCAGGATAAGATTGAATTTGTATGTGGAAAAGGTGGATTTAAAGAACACTAAATTAAACATTGAAATACGTTGCGCTAGATTAATTATTATCAACATCAAGATCACGTGATTATGATATCATCTGTTACCATAATCTAATGGTTGTAGTATCTTGTTAAGATGTTTGCTAAGTTATCTAATTAAAACTGAATTTAAAAGTATATATTTTAAATTGTCGGTATGAAACTGAAACTTTTCTATACCTGGTACTGCAGAACAAAATTGCGGGTTTATGCAATTTGTCTTTGTTAATAAATTTATTTAATTGATTGTGAGTCTGTATTAACAATTAGCATATGGTGAATTCTTTCTGATTTTATGTGAATGCATTGTATGTTTGCAACTGATTAAGCCTCAAAGTCCAAACGGTACGCCGTCTTGCAGTGTTGAAACATGATATTCTATATATAGAAAGAGGCAGATAGATGTAATAGACAGTCCTGGTAGAATCACATCTTTAATTTATTTATTGATCTTCCGAATATCCCAGGCGGCGGTACTTCTTTTTTTGTTTATTTTATTGATCAATTAATGATCCCGCTGATGTCTATTACACTGAAAAGAATTCACTGCATTGTATTGACTTCAAAGCGAAAGCTACGTCATGCAATTAGCATATAGTGAATTCTTTCTGCTTTAATCTATATATAGTATGTTTTTCATGTGTATACACTGTATTGCTGCAACTTATGAGGCTTCTCAAAGCCGAAACGGTACGCCGTCTTGCAGTGTAGAAGCATGAAATTCTCTATATATAGAGAAAAGCAGATAGGTGTAATCGACAGTCCTGGTTGAATCAAACCTTTTATTTATATATTGGTCCTGCGAGGATCCCAGGCGGCGGTACTGTTTCCTTTGTAATCTATTATATTGGTCATTTAGTGATCCCGCTGATGTCTATTACACTGAAAAGAATTCACTGCATTACATTGACTTCGAAAGCGCAAGCTACGTCATGCAATTAGCATATAGTGAATTCTTTCTGCTTTAATCTTTATATAGTATGTTTTTCATGTGTACACACTGTATTGCTGCAACTGATGAGGCTTCTCAAAGCCGAAACGGTACGCCGTCTTGCAGTGTAGAAGCATGAAATTCTCTATATATAGAGAAAAGCAGATAGGTGTAATAGACAGTCCTGGTTGAATCAAACCTTTAATTTATTTATTGGTCCTCTGAGAATCCCAGGCGGCGGTGCTGTTTCCTTTGTAATTTATAAATTAAAATTATGTTAAATAAAAATAAAAATTTAATAATTTAATAATTAAACAATAATAAGAAAATTGTAAATATTAAATAATTTTATATCAGATTTTATATAAAGTTCAAATTCATATTTAAAATTTTAAATAAGTTGTATTCGAATAAGGAATAGTGGTAATTAGGAGAAACTACTATGTTATCAGGAATCGGATCCTATCCTTCTATATAAAAATAATATTTGTAGATCATAATTGATTTTTAAATATACAAAATTATCTATTTGTAAAAAAATAAACTACAGAATAAAGAAAACAACGATAATTTGCCGATTTAGTTTTATTAAAATATAAAGCGAGTGTATAATCTACCGTTTCTAAGTCGAAAACAATTTGTTGATAAAATTGCCGATTATTTCATCAATGCATTAACAACAGCATTTGCGTTCAGATTCTTCAAATCAGAATACGTTTGTCCGGTACCAACAAAAACGACAGGTTTACCCGTAGTATAACACATTGATACCGCAGCTCCAACCTAAAGTAATACCGATATAGGATAGTAAATTTGCATCAAATTATTGACTCATTTGATCGATAACTTTTTTAAATATTAAGGTTAAACAAATTTGATAAACAAATTTTGAATAAATAAAGAAAACTGACATTTTAAACTACCTATGCATTTCAAAAGAAAAGCATTGGCGATGTTTTACTATCTGACGATTTCATTGAAGTTCTTCCGACTTCAAAATTCTATAAATTGAACGTGACAATTTGGTGACTGTATAAAGCATTGGATAAAATAGAGAAAAGCGATGGAAATTGAAGGTGCTTTGTTACTTTGTGCTTCAACGTCTATAGTAATCACAAAATCTTAGGTCAGTGATACAGTGACCACCGTCATATATATACATCATCTTCATCGAAATATAGTTTTATAATAAAACTTTACACTCAAATTTTTTGTTTCTAAAGTTATTTTTTCTGTAAAATTTTAAAAACGTAAGAAATGAATATTTTTAGTAAAATTAAAATTAATATTTCAAAAACAATATTTTGAACAAATTTATTTAGAAATTTATTTTAAATAAAAAAACAAATCCAATTGATAAATAAAAATCCATAATATTCATCATTCAGAATTGATCATCTAATGTAAGCTTAAATGCTTGTTGTATAATATTTTGTGAATTTATGACATTTTTCGTTAATGCAGCTTTTAGTGATATGCAGCTTTCAATCGGTTAAGATATTGAAACAACAAAGATAAAGTTTATTTTTTTACAAACCTAGTTTCGGCTGATGCCTTCTTGAGTTACTATCGTGATAGTAACTCAGTCCCTTCTTCGGTTACTTCGATCGCTCAGTTCCTTCTTAAATTACTATCGCAATAGTAACTGAAGAAGGCATAAGCCGAAACTAGTTTTGTAAAGAATCTATCTTTATCTTTGTTGTTTCAATAATTTAACTGATTGAACAATTATAAAATTGAATCCAAATGGAAAAAAGATCACAACGGCGGTTCAAACAACAGATCATATATATAGCCAGTTTTGGCTCCTGGACCACAGTTTCAGGCGATTTTTCGCACTACCAATTTATATATAAGGAAACAGTGTACACCGACGGCCAGGATACTTAACGTATGCGTTCATATATTAAATTTATTAAATATAAACTGGCAAAAAGGTTATGCCACTTTATTTCAACGTTTCGCCCCCTTCTTCAGAAAAATCTAAAACAGTTGTACAGTAAATATGCATTAAGCCAAATAAAAAAATGAAAAAATAAAAGACATTAGAACCTTAAAAATTCACGTTGTCATTGAGACCAGGCCTCATGTCTAGCATAAGCTGTGTTATCTAAAGATTTTATTTTTTCCTTTTATACGTGCTATTTATATCTTTTTTCTAATATGCTGTACTTGAAGGTTCATTCACTTTGGTGTTTCTCTACACAGTGTTTAACTGCCACATCTTGTTCAGTCCTTTTGAACTTAATATCATTGCGCCGGTTTGTGATTCTGCCGCTTTGTTTCTCCTATGTATTATATATCACAGATATTGCACTGGCAACAAGATAATGTTGGCAGTTGATGCGCAATTTGCTGTACATTGCGCTTTATAATTAATCTTCGTCACGCAACTTGAAAAGTATTCGCTATTATCAAGTTAACCGGTGATTGATATTTTATTGCATGTGTCATTAAAAATATATATGAAAATGCCGGAAAATGCCACAGGTGTTCTATAATGCAAAGAATAAAATACAAAATCACGCAAGAAGAAAGAATTTTAATTGAGCAAGACAATATCACACGTGTTGATAAAGAAATCCTGGACAGTTGTCTACTCAGCACATCCGAGCACTACTATTATACCTGCCGTATACATTAAGGATCCAACGAGTGCAGCGACAATCTAGCAACAACAACTGCCTAGTGTTTAGAGATGGTCCGCACAGCAATTCGATCTGGTAAAGAGCGTAAGCCTAAGTCAATTAAGCAAAGTGTAGGAAACGCCTTTATTCGCAATGTCAGACAGGTAACCGAGACGACCAGTGAGTACTTCATTCTACTGATGAGTGTTGCCGGGTACTCATTGGTCGTCTAAAAGTGACATAGTTACTGAAAGTCGTGAATCGAAGTCCAGTCTAACAAGCAACACCATTTTAAATAAATGCTGTATTTCGAAAGAAATCCTGGATCGTTGTCTATTCAGCACATCCGTGCACTACTATTATATATATTTAAATATATCTTACGAATGTTGACTGACGAAGGCTAGTGGCCGAAACGTTTTAAATGTGGACTAGCAGTCCACATTTGTCAAAGCTGCTTGTCTCAATATGCTACCATAATGAGATGCATTAAATCCGGAATTCCGCATTCATGCATTAAATCCGGAATTCTGTTATAATAAATTTTTTTAATTTCGGAACCTTTTTATCAGAATAACTTATATCCATGTTGATTTACTTAGCTATTAAAAAATAGCCTATGAAAGTTAGATCTTGTTAACTTTCGTTAGCAAGAGCTGAAGTCTTCAGGTCAATAAAATTAAAAAATTGAACTAATCTACAAACAAAATTAAAGTTTAGAAAGATGTGCTTATCAACATGAACTATTTACTCTGATCATTCACTATTCACAATTTATAAGATGCCATTAATAAAAACAATCGAGAAATTTTCTGATATAAAATTAAGTGAACAACAAATTAACTAAACAGACCTTATCGTCGACTGTGTCGAATTTTGTCAAAACAATACCATCAATCAACCGTGGAGTTTGATTAGCCGAAGTCAAGTCCATTAGTGATTCATTGAACTTTCTAACTTGGTCGACAGCTTCGTTGCCAACTAACGCCTCACCGACAAACAACACTAAGTCTGGTTGATTGAGGTGGATGAGCTAAGACATTCGTTTGATTAAAAGTACAGTTTTCGAAATTATTCTGTTCGATTATTTTAGGAAAAACAATCTTATTATAATTTATAAAAGTCCATTAAATTCAAAATTCATGTGACGTATAGCAACAATTTTATTTTTGAAACCAGGATTCTATATTTTGGTGAGAACATTCACAATCAACAGAACTAAAAATTGATAAATTTGTAAACAGCTTACTGTTATATACAACAGAATTCAACCATATGACATGCTTCACTAAAATTTCTTAAAATGCTTGGCACAGATGATAAATAAAAATGTAAAACAAACGATTTAAACAGAACAAATTATATTATAACACAAATTATATTATTCAATTATTTATTTAAACAATAATTAAACTAAAAGTAAAAGTTAAAACGAAAAAATAATCTATGAATATTAATTTGATTTTGAATTAAAATCGGACTTGGACATTAGTTAGATATTTCATTTCGAAATTTGCTATTTTAAAATGATAATATAGAGGTTCACCTTCGAAATCAACCGCGTGATTGATTCTACGAATAATTTAATCAAAGAATCTTTGTATTCCATGTATTCAAAAGTCAAGAGTAACTTGACTATGCAAGACTAAAGACACGTTGTCAACAGTGAAACCATCAGAGGAACTGACGACATTTTGCTAAGGAAGGATGTCATGGCCAAGTTTCATTAAATCTTCAATTTCAGTGAAGATTTAGTAGTTTTTAAAATACATTGCTAACATTGTAAGCAGGTATACATTGGTCAAACTGGGCAGGGACGGACATGCTAGACGGAGTAGGTAATTAAATTTTACATTGCAGTGTCATATCTAGTGCGATGGCTCAACATTTTTCTTCCCTTAATTATACTGTGGAATGAAATTAGTTATTCGCTAAAATATTCAAATTTTGCTAATTAGAAAATGAAAAATTATAATTTAAAATTGAAGCTTATTTTATATTTTCCGAATTACTATTTAAGTGAATTTATAAATTTATGTATTTGAGAAAACTCATCAAAAGACACTATTTACAAATTGACATTATGGTGTAGCGCTTATCAACTTTTATCTAGTGCTGTGACCCGTTGTTTAATGCAATTACCGAAATTAAATAATGCAATAACTTTCATTTAATGAAACGACCCCGAAATCGAATGCAATTACCAAGATGAAACGACCCTGAAATCGAGAATGCAGGATGTATGTTAGAATCTAAACATAGCCGAAAGTTTATATTTAACCACGAAACAATATTTTGTGCAAAATACATTTTTGTTTCGAATTAAACAACAAATAAATGAAATTATGACTTGCATTTATTTACTTTTCTATATTGCGTATTCAGGAACGTAATGACATATTTCATTTTTATCATGACCATATTTGACCATATTATTAAATAAATCTTTTTGCGCCATATTTAATTTACCCAACAACACTCTTGAATATCTAATATCAAGAGTGTTTGATATTAGATAAGACTTTTTATCTAAGACTTGTTTTTGTCATCGTCAGGGACAAAAACAAGTTATTAAGTCATCTTCAGGGACATTTGAAATTAAAATTTCAGTTTTAAAATTATAAAATAAAAATAAACATTTTCCGAATTAGGAAATTTCATTAAAACACAATTTTTACTTGAACAGTTAAACGATTCATTTTACTTAACTAAGCGAACTTACTTTGGTTAGTGCGCGCATCAGTGGTTCGTTATCTTGCATCCGACCCGCGGTGTCAATAAGAACTACATCCTTTTTACTGGATTTTGCTATTAAATAAAAAGGAAAATTATTAAGTTATAATTATTAAATATCTTTTAAAATTGATTTCAGAGAGAATGTAATCATTAGTCGGCTCTTTAACTGAAAAAATTGTATTATTTTTGAATTTTCGCCACTGCTATTGGCCTTTTCAGAAACTACTAGTGTTTTCTGAAGAGGTCAATCGCATTGGCGAAAATTAAAAAATAATACTTTTTTTCAGAGAAAGAGCCAACCAATGTTGGCTAATTATTTAATATTGAATAATTATTCTCAATTAGAAAGCAGTTTGCATTGCAATAGTTTGTATTTTCTAAAATACATTTTTACATGAACCCATAAAATGTCTAATTATACACCGCATTTTAATAAATAAATATAAAATAGATATTTATTATTTATTATACTATATTATTTATATTAATACATAATATAATTTATATAATAATTATATTATTACATTTATTTATAAACAAATAAACATAAAATAGCATATAAAAACAAAAGCGTACTATCATGTGCTACTTATTTTATTTTAAAAGCGATTGCGCCATAAATAGTAGCCCATGAAAAATTATTTAAAAGATAATAAAAATGCAAAAAGTTTATTAAAAATTTAATTTTTAATAAATTTTCAAAATTTATGTTAATGAATGCTCATAATATTTAAAATCAAAATATTTAAAATCATGATTAGTTCGATATTTGAAAATTTAGTGAAGTTGACATTGTGAATGAACAAATTCAAATTTAAAGATATTCAATTTTACAAAAATAATAAAATAGCAAACATAAAAATAAAGATACAAATTTAGGCATTTTTAGATAAACGAAACATTAGACAATATAGTAAAAAATTACTTTTATTTTAATTTAAAATCCTTTAATTGCTTCAACTACATAATCGTTAAATAATGAAGTACACGAAATATAATATACGTTTTTATACCAACTATACTTCATATATATCAGTTTTATTAGAGAATATTACAATTTCATTTTACTTCTATCATATTAATAGATGTTATAGGTTGAAAACTATTTGCTGAGTTCAATTATACTCCTACCAACATTTATGCGTCACGAAGGAAGTAAACGAGCCAGCTATCAAGAACGAGTAGAAAAATCGAACAGTGCCAATCTATATTATAGATATAGAATTACTATTGTGGAAAGTGTTGGAGAAGACATAATGTGAGAAGAGAATAGAAAATATGAGCGTCAAAATCAAAATTTATTTACCTTAAATATTTAATTTTATAAAGACATATAATATATGATATTATAATAACATATAATATATAATATATCAGATTTGATTTAAGGGATCAACGTCAAAGACACAGTTTGGATGTGTTGTTAAATTTGGCTGTGTCGTTTACTATTTTATTAAAGATTGATTAAAAGTTATTTATATATTAAATTATAGTATTAATTATTAATTAAATAAATATTAATTTTACATTTGATATAAATTAAATTTTACGATATAGCATACAAATCTTAAAAGATCATAAATTCATTAAGCCCCTGTATGAATATAACCTATTAAGTTAGAAGAAGAAACATTTTATTCTATATATGATCGCGAAATAATGTTGTTTCTCAACATCATTGATAATTGATGTTCACATTGTATATGTAGAAAAATAAGAGATGTAACTAAATAGATATTCATAAAGATAGATATTCAATAGATATCCCATTGAATATTCTATATTCATTAAGATTGCATAAAATAGTTGACAAATCAGACGTTCTTTCAGCATTCTTTGAGCTGAAATTTACCTTTAATAAAAAGATGTATAATTTTTAAATATTAAATTTAATATTTAAACGATTTAGCATTCCGATTTCAAATGATTACAAAATGTCTCAAAAGTGAAAATGATAAAAAAATATTTTCTCTACGAAAACCTTTACGTTACAGATTGTTCCGAAATAATAAATTAAAAAATCGATTTTTTTCATAGGGTATCCCATAATCGACAGTGTTATAAAAGCAACTTGGAACAAGAAAAACAAATATACGTCCTTCTTAAATTTGTCATACGATAAAGCCACGAATTATCGCTAATTTAAAACATTTTATATAAATTAGTTTTGTTTAATTACAAATTTTAACCTATAAAATTAATTTGAAATCAACAACGTCAAAAAACCGTATTACCTTTATTGATAGCCGCAAAACAGACTGAAGCTGCATCGCCACCATATCCTTTTTGGAATATAGTCACCATTTCTTTACCGTTATGCCGCTCAGGTGGGTGAAGGCTATTCAAGTGTTTCACATGAGTTTGTAATTGTTCGACAGCTCCAGATCTGAATGTGTCACACGCGGCGATCATAACAGTTAAATTATTCTCGATTAACCAAAATGCAATCTAAAGATTTATTTAAGTAATATTATAAAATATTAATACATTATTATACAATAATTAATATTGCTACGAAATTATAAAGTTCATCTTCGCATGAAAATAAAATTATGTTCATAATTCACTGAAAAGTAGAAGCATCGAATTTGTGTAAATTACAAAATATTCAAAATTTAAGTTAAAAGTAAATTAATTCTTTTAATTCCAGATATTTAGAATTATTAAATTCTAAATCAGATTAGAATTTAGAAAATAAGGAATAAATAATAATAAATTTATAATAATAAATAATAAGATATGTTAAGATTTTATACAATTCATATTGAAATAACGATAAAATTTATTAAAATTTAAAATAAACGTCATTTTTATGAATTGACTAATAAATAACAGACGTTGTATCAGAATAAGAATTAGAGGTCATCAGGAGGAACTGCTATGCTATCAGGTTTCGGCCCCTAACTCCTCTACCCAACATAGCAGCGGGGCCAAATACATGCTAATGATGTATTTCCTCTGAAATAACTATCTAGTATCTTATTCTAATGCAAAGTATATTATTTATTATCCATCCATAAAAATTTGCCACTTAAGAGTTTAAATTTATTTTTTATATTATTGTGTTGATTTATATTTTTTACTATTTTCTGTTTGATGGTATTTTTAAAGTAACCTAGTTTATAATATTAGGTTTCGCACACTATTTCTCAAACGAACATAGCAGCTGGATCAAATACATACTAATGACGCATTTCCTTTGATGAGATTTAATTATCTAGTATCTTATTCTAATACAAAGTATATTATTTATTATCCATCCATAAAAATTTAAACTAGTAACTATTAAACAACTAGAGTTATATAGAGTGCTATATAAATATAGCACTCTACAATATAAATATATAAATATAGAGTGCTATGTAATAATATAAAGTGCTATAATTATTTTATATTAATTATTTTATTATATTAATTATTTAATTTAATATTAAATCAGCTAACTGAGTCTACGTATTGTTATATAATGATAAAATAAACAAAACATAATAATGCTAAATCAAAATTTAATAATTAAATAATAAAATAATTAAATCAGCTAACTGAGTCAACGTATTTAATATAATTATAAACAAAACAAAACATAATAATGCTAAATCAAAATTTAATAATTAAATAATAAAATTAATAATTGTTTTTAGATTTTCTATAATTTAAATCAAGTTAAAATAAAAAATTGAAATTTAAAATAAACGTCATTTTTATGAATTGACTAATAAATAACAGACGTTGTATCAGAATAAGAATTAGAGGTCATCAGGAGGAACTGCTATGCTATCAGGTTTCGGCCCCTAACTCCTCTACCCAACATAGCAGCGGGGCCAAATACATGCTAATGATGTATTTCCTCTAATAAAACTATCTAGTATCTTATTCTAATGCAAAGTATATTATTTATTATCCATCCATAAAAATTTGCCACTTAAGAGTTTAAATTTATTCTTTATATTATTGTGTTGATTTATATATTTTACTATTTTCTGCTTGATGTTATTTTTATAGTAACCTAGTTTAAAATATGTATCTATTAAATTATTTAAATGATTTTGAAGAAAGCCAATATCATTACATATTGTTGCAATTCTTAAAATTTCATTATTTAATGTATTATATTTTATATTATATGGTAATCATAAATTGGTAATCATAAATCATATATAATCATAATCATATATGGTAATCTAGATATATAGCGTATTTATCATCAATATTAGTCACTTTAGTTTTGGTCACTTTAGATTTATTTTTTAAACAGTTAAAAATATATACGTATAAAACACGTATATATACGTGTTAGGGACGTATTTCCTCTGATGAAATTTGATTATCGAGTATCTTATTCTAATGCAAAGTAAATAAAAATTTTCCGCTATTGATTTTAAATTTATTTTTAATATTAGTGTTGATTTATATATTTTACTATTTTCTGCTTGATGGTATTCTTATAGTAACCTAGTTCAAAATATGCATCTATTAAATTATTTAAATGATTTTGAAGAAAGCCAATATCATTACATATTGTTGCAATTCTTAAAATTTCATTATTTAATGTATTATATTTTATATTATATGGTATGCATGAATGCTCATGCAAAAATATGTTTCTTGTAAATTTAAATATGTCATCTTTACGATATAAATTAATAGTAGTTTTAATTTAAGTTAATTTAATATTCATATCTAGATTTAAATTTATATAAAGTTGAAATTTGAAATAAAGTCATTTTTATAAATTGACTAATAAATAACAAACGATGTATCAGAATAAGAATTAGAGGTCATAGGAGGAACTGCTATGCTATCATGTTTCGGTCCCTAACTTCTCGGGGTTAGGGGCCGAAATAACCTTAATTAATAATATTAATAATTAATTAATAACCCTAACCTTTATTTAACACGGGCCAAATACGTGTTAAGGACGTATTTTCACTGATGATAGTGTACCTTATTCAAACACAAGTTTATTATCAATCTATAAAAAAATTTCGCTAACGAGTTTAAATGTCGTTCAAAGTAAATTAGGTCAGCTAACTGAGTATAAATTAAACCTAATAATATTAAATAATATTTATAATATTAAACATAATGATAAATTAAACCTAAGAAAATTTTAATTTTCTGAAGATGCTAACAGAAATTAGCGAAATATCAAAACATTTCCTCTTTTCAATTTGAAATATTAAGCATTTATAACACATTATTGGAGCTGGATCAAAGGAAAGAAGAAATTATGTTTGATATTTCGCTACCTAGCATCTTCAGAAATGATGCTAACTACTGTTAGCATCTGCTGTCTGAAGATGCTAACAGATGATAGCAAAATATCAATAAAACAATTTCCTCTTTTCTTTGATCCAGCTCCAATAATTCTTTATCAATAATGGATCATTATCATCACCTATTTAAAAAAATAAATTGTCATCGCCCAATCCCGAGATCGATCTAACTCCTGCTTTTATTCACAGCTCATAGCAAAATTCAAAATCGATGAAACGTCCACTCATATGGCGTGTTTCCTTTCATGGATAAATACTGCAAAATACGCATTCCGATTCATCAAATGAGGTCTATTAAATTATAATAAATAATATTATCATTTTATCATTATTGTTCATTAGAAAAATAATCAAGTTTACACAAAAATTAGCGGAAAAATAATGTCGTATCAATAATACATAGTCTCAGTATTTCTGACAGACGTCAGAAAACAGAGAAAACAAAGTCCACATATCAATAATAACTTGTCAGTAGAACAAGTCAAATCAGATAGCTGAGTTTATGTATTTTATACTATAAATTAAAAATAAAGATAAAATATAAATAATAATATAAGATTTTATAGAATTTTTATTTTATTAAAAACTATAAAATTTTAAATTGAAAATTAAAATAAAAGTCAATTGTTATGAATTGACTAATAAATTATATACGATGCATAAGAATAAGGATTAGAGGTAATCAGGCGGAATAATCAAATTTTATGGTAAAGTTATTTTTTTATTAAAATTTGAGTTTTAGATTTTATAATTTTTTTTGTAAAATTTGTATTTTAATTTTTTTTTAATATTTGATTTTTAGATTTTATAATTTTATTAAATTATATAAGTAATATATAATAGTATAATCAATATAACAATAATAACATTTGGTTATACTGAAAAGCCAATCTGTGGTCCAACAGTTGCTTTTCAATGCTCTTATAGAACGAACAGCTCTTTAGACAGTATGAGTTATAAAGAACGAGATATTTTAGTCAATTACATTTGAAAACCATTGGTAATTTCAAATGTTTTTTAATGATTCATTTATATTGCGATATGGCACTTTTAAACAACAGTTAGTTTTGAAAAATTTGAAATTTTTCGTTAATTTGAAATGAGTCTACAGAACAATATAAATTTTTCTGTATTAAGAACGTTCGTAAATTATCATAAAATTAAATGCAAAAAGAATCGTAAAACCTTTGCGAGGCTTGTTGATTTGCCAACTCCATTAACCCCACAAAATACAATAACAAACGTTCTCCCATTTTCCTGAGCAGCTAAGGCGTCTCTAAGTACGTTCACATGACGATCAGGAGTCAGTATTTTCAAAACCATATCGGTCATTGAGGAACGTACACATTTGTGCAAACTTTGAAAAGTGCTAACAGTTTGTCCAATTAGATTTTGCTCAACTGCATTGCATAAACACTCGCTCACTTCTGATGCAACATTACGACCTATCATAAATAATAATTTATCAGTAATAGAATTTAATTATCGTAAATTATTTGTAAAGTCATATTAATAATTAGTTATTAATAATTATATTAATAACGTTAGTATAAGAGATATAATAAAAATACATTTTCTGTTAAGATTAACATCAAACATTGATAAACTCAAAAATGTTTTCATATTAAGATAGCTGTCGTTAATATATAGTCATAATTCAAATATTTAAAAATATATACTTTGAATTTTTACATAAATAATTTTTTTACATAAAAAAAATAAAAAAAATCGGCCATTGTCGGTCTGAGAAAGGAGGAGAGTTGATGATCGGATTTGTAAGACAGTCGTAAAACACCACGTCACATTAAATAATAAATGCTACTATAAAAAATACTTTAATAAGACTACGACGACCCGGGAAGTGATGCGCTCAGGTGCGGCCCGGGCTGACTGACAAATCACTGAGAGTGCTTACAGTAAGAGCGGCTGTAGGGGGCAAAGAAGTATGCCCCAAAGAAAAACCAACAAATATCGTGTGATAACACTCAACGTCGGATCGTTGACAATACAATCCTTTGAAATCGACTAAGCTCTGGAACGACGATGCATCGATATCTGGGTAGTACAGGACATTCGTTGGTCAGGTGACAAATCCAAAGATATTAGTTACGGTTTCAAGTTATCTTATTACAAAACACCAAGGACGGAGTACGGTATATGTATCCGCCCGTTTCCAAAATAAGGTTGTTAGGGTTCATCAGTACAACGTCATTGAAGGCCGTCATCGCATATGATAACTACAGACTACACATTTTCAGCGCATACGCCCACAAATTGGCTGCGATGAGAAACTTAATGACACATTTTGGGCGCTAATAGACCAAAAGTCCGCGGAAGTATAGAAGGGTGACACGACGTTATTGTTGGGGATTGGAACGGCGATATTGGGAGCACAAAGGAAGGATACAGGTTCAACGGCGGTAAATGCTTTGGAAGACAAGAGTGTGATGGCGAGAGCATCTTTGATTAAGTTAATGTACATGATTTGATCATTAACAATACATAATTCCAAAAGAGAATATACCATCTCATCACCTTCTACAGTGCTCTAGGTTCCACGCATATCGACTATATTCTAGTACGGCGATGTGACTTTAGGTAGATAACTGATTCAAAATCGATTCCATATGAGACGATTACCACACAGCACAGTGATGTTGTCGCCACGTTATGTATCTATCTCACTGCCTAAACAGATATATTAAGAACAAAACGGAAGATTTCGCATCAAGTGATTGAAGTTAAAGGATAAGGCGTCAAACATTATCTCCCGCATACAACTTACATCTATAATAATCGCAAAGACTTGACAAAGCGTAAAAACGTTAATAACGCAAACAGCCTTATTAACGCTGTTTGCGTTAATAACAAAATTCTCTGAACCACAGTGAATCTGATAAATTCTCTGAACCACAAAGATTGGCAGACGACGAATAGACAAGAGATTGTGAATGTGAAGATGCAAAAACGAGTCAGAGGAAAAAGAAACGTCGTTACCATGATTTCTAGAAAACAAACCCCAGTAAATTGAATGAAATATAATGAAACCAAACAAGAGGTGAAGAAAGCAGTAGCAGTAACAAGGACTAAGAAGTCCAAAGAGTTCTACAAGAAACTGAACACGCGTGAATGGGAGCGCGAACTATATAGGATCGTTGGACAATACACCAGAGGGCACAAGACACTGAAAACTTCTACGGAATCAATGATGTGATACCGGCGTTCTGCTGCACGAAAAGAGGAAATTTCTAGTATGAACTTTCTGACATGACTATTTCATGAAAAGTTCAAACGAAGAGTTCGAGCATCCGCCCTGTCTGTCGAAATACTGTTTTGCCTATAACATTGATTTATGTAGAGAACGCGCTGAAAAAAATAGAATGTGGCAAAGCGGCAGGCCTGACGACCTGGCTAACAAATTTTAAAAGCTCAAAAGTTGAAAACCTGCAAGATGGCTAGTTCAGCTATTTAATCAGATAGTCAAGGCAAGGCAGGTACCAGATGATTAAAGTTGCAGCATAACAGTATTCACTAAGAAACAAAAAGCAAACTACAACCAACTGCACAAACTATCGTGCAGTCGCTCTCCTCTCGTACACAATGAAAATATTCGAGCATATAATAAATGTAAAGATTCAAAACCTTGTGGATTTAGTTATAAGAAAAATGTAGTTTCGTCAAAAGTTGCGGTACTATTGACGCTATTCACACAGTACACATTTTTTTGAGAAACAGCGTGAAATTAAAAAAGCCATTCACATGACCTTCCTTGATCTAAAGAAGGATTTCAATTGAGATGTCGCAAAGTATCGGAAGCGCTTGTAGAGTGGGTTAGGCTGTTATATAAGATCCTTAGTCGTATATGTGTAGCAATTAGATGTTCAAAAGATTTCCCAATCCACGTTTGGGTTCATCAGAAATTGGCATTTCCCCCAGTCCTATTCATTCTCGTTATGAACGCGGTGACGTATCACCTAAAGCGACAGATGCCTTGGACGGCACTATAGGCTGACAATGCTATGATAGCGTCTATTGAAAAAGATGGCCTTCAGAATTTATTTAAGGCATGAGGTACCCGGCTCAAACGCCTAAAGTCCGAAAGACCGAATATCTAACGACGAACACTGATAATGGACATACGATCAAGATCGAAGAGCAAGACATGATTTATACGTCAACATTCATGTACCTTGGCTCCAGCATTACATCAGATGACAATTTTCATACAGAAATTGCGACTCAAATAAATGTAGCATCCTAAGATTAAACATCACATAAAAGGGAAAATTTACAGAAATGTAGCCAGACCCGTCGCGCTCTATGCCACTGAATGCTGGCCAATAACCAAACATGCAGCGCGCCGATTCGTAACAATAGAGCCAATATGCTGAGACGGACTGCCGGAGTAACGATTAAAGATCTTATTCGAACGAGGACATCAGGGTAAAATTTGGTGTAGCGCCGATACACGACAAGTTACGCGAAACTCGATTACGGTGGTAAGGTCATGTTCTCCACGCTGATAAAGACACACGGCAAGGATGGGGTTCAACCTCAAAGTGGAAAGAAAGCGTCCGAAAGGAAGGCCAAGACAGTGATGGATCAACACCATAAGTCGAGATTAAAATAATTTAAAAACAATATAAAATCAATCGTTAATCAACAATTTAAAAAATCAATGTTTCCTGAATTTAAAACTAAGCACTAAAACTTCAATTATAATTATTACAATGTTACAAAAAAACAATTAAATTATTATTCGAAAATACGGTATTTATTTTTCGCTAATAATAATTTAAATAATATTTTTAAAATAAAAACTATTATTTATTTTAAATTAAATTAATTTTGAACCTGAAATTATTACATTTGTAAGATTTGAATTAAACATTCCCAATTACATTTATTTAATTATTTAAGTGCAAAAATAACATTTAAAGTTAAACTTTGTTTTAAAAACGCTTAAATAATCAAGAAATCTTACTTAATAGATGCTCATGCATTTTTAAGATAACTGGTTTAAGAATGTCTGCAGTAAGAGCTTTGCCCGACAGTAAACCGGTAATAGACGATAGAAACCCAGATGAGTAATTATAAGTTCTAAATTTTACAGTTGTTGTATTAAACAAAGACAGTATTCATGGCTAACTGCTGGTAAGATTCTTCAACATTATCTGAATCTGAATATGACTCGGAATCAATATCTTTCAAATCACCAATGCATTTCCCGACAAGTTCTCTATTAAGAATATCGCGACTGTTCGAGCTTGCATTCTAAAAAATTAATTGTCTTTTAGTAATTCCTTGATATATACCGATTAAGATAAAATCAATTGTTTTCTTATTTTTTTTAAATGATATTTACTCAAATAATAAAGTATGATATAAAAACTGTCTCAAATAAAAACTGAATGTAATAATATGCTAACCTATTATTAATAGGTTATTTAAATTATTTTATATCATATTTTAAATTATTTAATAATGATATTAATGTTATTTTATTAATATTATTAAACTTATTAATGCATCTTCGCTCTAAAAAATAACAAGCGACACATCTTTAGACATTTACAAAATTTGCTGATTTTTCTTAAAAATCAAAATTAACCGGAACGACAACAATTAAAATCAAAATAGTTTAGATTTGTTTTACAATCCGATTTTAATGGAAGAATAAACTGATTGAATCAACTGATTCAATTGAAGCTGAAGTTAGAAATTGAATTTCAGCTGCAACTGAAAGTTGAAATTACTATCGTTATTACGTTCGTTATACATGAAGATGGATATCAAACATTATCAGAATATAACTTTATTGTCAGTCAACCAAATCAATACTTTTAAACGATTAGATATACTTTACAATATTTTCAAACGATAGAGACGTTGCTTCGGCGTTAGCTATTCCAAATTATTAACAAGATATTATTTTATAATAAGATACCTGTTTGACATCGTCGTTTTCAGTATTTATATTGTTGTCCATTTGACTGTAATCCAGTGTTTTGATATCAACGCTTTCTTCCCACTTTGTAGCTTTTTTAGATGATCTTTTCATGCTAACGTTCAATGGCTGAGAATTCGATTTACTAATTTTAAAGACAACGATGACCAAAGAAAACAAAACTTTTTTACTTAAAAGGCTTTTGACTTTTAGCTTTAAAACCATTCCTGGGGGGCAAGATATTCAAATTATGTTTTATATTTTGATCGCATTTGACTAAATCTTCCTTTGGTGGCGCATTATTCACTAAATGTAAATTAAATAATAAATTGACTTTTGAAATAAATGTCAAAAGTACGTACGTTTTGAAAAATACAATAAATGATATGATTTATTATACTAATTGTAATTATTATCTAATAATTTACTGTTTTATACAAGACAATTCTCATCTTGTATAAGATATTGATAAGAAATCGGAATTGAATCGAAACCGAAAAGCATCCGGTCGGATAAAAAATATTTTAAACTTGGATTGTTAATTTAGCATCGAACTTGGTATAAAGTCTTTTTGTTTTAAGAGAGCGCATATTAATTTAATTATGTATAAATAAAATTTTGAAATTAAATTTAAAATAGTTAAAATCTAGTTGTAAGCGCACCTTCATTAAACATGTCTAGTTGTTCGATCGAATCACTGTATTATATTTGTTTAATCAAAAAGATTGTCCGAAATTAGATTCGTTAAATTTAATCAGCACGTCATTTTACTTTTAAAATTAGCATCTTCATAGCCATGCGTCTTTAATTTTTAAATTGAAAATTATTATTTTAGGTTATTAATAAAATAATAAAATTTTGAATAAATAGAAGTCATAAATAGAAGTCATTAAATATGTCCGAAACAAGATTCGTTAAATAAAATATAAAATTTAGTATTTTAATATTTTAATGATCAACTTATTTTTATAAAAATATCCGTCGTTAAATTGATATTTTCAAAAATAAAATTTCGATGATATTCAACGGTAGCTTAAACTCATTACAAATTCTTCTGCTATAAGGAAGAAATAAAAAAATGTTAAAAAATATTAAAATATTAAAGGAATATTAAAAAAATAATATTTAAAATATAAAATAAATGCGAAAAGTAAAGAGAGACAATATTGGACTGAGTAAGCTTAACTGATCAAACATTGAAATCATTCAAGTGTTGAACACATAAAAACCATTCACTAAAATATTTAATATTTAAAATATTAAATACCCATTTATGTGTAAAGTTAATAATTTGAATAATTAGAAGTAGTTGCGTGCAAGTCTTTGATTAGATTGTTGTATCGATCACTCATTATAGACTTGCGAAATACAGTTTGAATAGTTTTTATTGGAGCTTTCAAGGACCGTTTGGTCGAAAGCTCCAATAAAAACGATTCCAACTGTATTTCGCAAGTCTATAATAAGTGATCGATACAACAATTTGAATAATTATTAAATATTCGAAACTAATCAACAATTAATAGCTAATTAATTACTCGAAATATTAGTCAAATATAAAATAAACATGTACTGTTAAAGAAGGCTAAACATTCGCTGTGAACGAAAGATTTTAACTTTACGAAAGGTAGTGAGACAGCTGGATAAGAATTAACGTGGTGATACTTCAAGGAATCTTGAAGTATCACAACTTTAGTTTCGATATCAGTCGTAATAAGTTGTGACTTTAGACATTTTTAAAGTCGTTGCCAGGAAGTTTACGAGTTTTATATAAATTCTAAGTATCTGAAAGTATCAGTGGCAGCGAAGGCAATGAAAAGCATTTTGCTGTGATAAGTAATTGGATATGTGTAAATAAAGAATATTCTCAAGTGAAATGAAGAGCAATTAATTAGACACGATTATAAAGTTTAGAAAGTAAGAAATGTAAAAAGTAAGAAATACTCATTACATACCCTCGTTTTTCTTAAGTAAAGAGGCAACAGTTTTTTTTGCTTTGGCAGTCTCATTCCACTTCCTCGGAACTTTTTGTTTATTGATGACAGTCTGTTGTTGATTTATGCTCTTTAGCCGTGAATAAATTTCATCAAAATCCTTAGAAAATTCAAATTTACCATCATACATTCCTATAATAAATTAGTTGCAAAAGAAATCCAAATATTGTTGCATTCTGCAAAAATAATTCCCTATTTAATAAACATGCACCTGATTTGAGTTCGTTTTTGTATTTGTCGCGAAATCGTAGTTGTATCTCGTCAAGTAGTTTGTCGACATACGACAATTGCACAATATTTTGATATGCGACCTCAAATTATTAAAAGATGCAGTTTCTTTTTTATGATAACAACTTACCACAAATAGTAGATTAAATTCATTGTCCATTGAAAATTGTAGATTAACGGAGTCGATACGGTAACGTGAACCTCCAGTAACTTTGCTCTACAAATTAGAGTTAACTTAATTCTGTAAAGCAGGATTTGAATTTTTTCTTAAAAGATAATTTTTCGAATACAAAAATATATAAAAATATACAACTCGACGATAACAGAACACTTGTAAATAAAATGTATCTAAAATTGTTGGGGTAATTTCACTTTACAACAGAATATCTACAAATAAATGGCTCATGCAGTATACGTCGTTATATATTTTCATTATTCAAAATTCAAAATTATTATTGCGTTTATTATGATATTTTGTACGAGAAACCGCGCAGTAAATTTTCAATATTTAAGATTAAAATCACATGATAAATTTAATGTATGAAATGTATTTAATGTAATAAATACATTTATTTGATGTTTTAATCAGTAGTTGATGAGATTGACCAAACTTAAATGTAGCGTACTGCTGTTGGCTTATAGATAGGATTAAAGCAATGTGCAGTGACATCAAAAAATTTACATATTTCGGATGCATAACAAGTTTTATATCAGGGTTATACTTAAATTGAAGTTGTCAACTCGTGGTGGTGACTAACTCCACTGGAAAGCAAAGGTATTAATACATTTATCCTTTACCTACGTTCGGGTGGAACAAGTATCCACTTACTTTTTTTCGGAAAAAATTAGATGTGACATCGGTGTAGATGTCACGTCACATCTTTATGAATTATTCGTAAATGACACATCTCTTCTTCATAGCAAGGTAGACTTGCTATGCCGGAATAAATCAGATCAGCTAACTGAGTCTGTGAATCTTATATTATTTATAAATTAGAAATGCTAAATAATAATTAAATAATTATACATATTTAATTTTGTATAAAATTACTCACATGTAAGTTAGGTAAAACAGTATACTAATTTCTAATGTAGTATCTTAATGTTTAAAATATAATGTATTTACATTAAAGTAAATAATGAAATAAAAATTTAAAATTAATAAGAAATTTAATAATTTTATTAATATAAAATTAATTTATATTTTATTAATATAAATTATAATATTATATTTAATATAATATAATATTATATTTAATATTATATTTAATTATAATATTATATTTTATTATAATATTCAAGATATTTAATATTTTAAATATAATATGTTAATATAAAATATAATGTTTTTATATTAAAGTAAATAATTAAAACTTATATTTTCCTGAAAAATATAAAATTAATAACTTATGTTATTAGTAGCAATCTAACTATAAAAAATGTAAAGCATATTCTAAACGGCCTTTTTACTGTCTGATTCACTACTTAATGGTTGATCATCGCTGTCAAGGTGAATTCTGTCGAGTCACATTTTAAGAGCATGAGTTGAGGATGTTGCAAAGATCCCGGCTTCGACAAGTTCTCTAATGGATCATTTGTTGATGATCGTTCCGTCATCGACATTTTTCGAAGGTTGAAAGCTTTGTTGCGAATCTGCTCAAACAAATCGTTTTTAAATTTCTTATCCATATGCGGCAATTGGTCCTTCTCCTCTCGCTTGCTGGTAGTTTCGTTTTCATTATCAAAATTGATCATACTATTAGAGACGTGGGAAGTTCGTCGATTGGTACAGAGTCATGTACATTTAATGATCGCTTTGACTAATCGGTATAATTTAAACTGTTCTAGGTTGATATTATTGCCTTATCATTGATCGACAATTTACTTGGTACAAATGATATAATTGAATATGGCGTTTCTTAAAACTTATAATTTAAGGAATAAATTAAATCAAATTTATTAAATCATTAATCAATTTAAATTTTAATTATAAAAATAATTAAGAAAACTAATTAAAATCTCTATAATTCTTTATATGTTTGTATCAAAACTTAATGTAAATTACAAAAGCTATAAACGTTTATTTATTTTTTTCTTTTCTGCAAAAGAAAAAGGAAATAAACAGAAACAATAACAAAATTACAACTTTCAGTTTAATTTCGGGTTCATTATGGAAATAAGCGATAAGCTGATGAAAATTCAAACTGAGATAGAATTTAAAAAGACGACTACGCTGCCAGTTGAAAATCTGGTTTAATAAAAATTGTTTAAATAATAAATGTTAACTGTTATACATAGAATACGGATTGACTGCAAACATTCTAACCTGTAAAATTCTTTCATTTATAAATTGATTAATCAGCGGTCTAAAGTTAATTGTAGAGTCAAAATACCAAAGTACAAGTCCACCTTTAGTAAATATGGTTAAAAAGTCTAACATCTAAAATTCGTAAAATAATTCAATAATTAATTATTTAATTAAAATAATTAAATTTTATTACAAATTAAATTAAAAAATTCTTAATTAATTAAGAATTGATTAATTTATTAAAAATTAATTAAATTAATAATTAGAATTGAAAATAAAAATTTCATAAAATACAAAACCCACCAGAAAATTAAATGTTACAAATATTTGTAATGTTTGGTTTATTACAATTAATTAAATTAATAATTAATTATTCAAATTAATTATTACTTAGAATATTGTGGACTTCTTTTAAAATATCAGTTAAATGCGAACGAATTTACGCATTAATTTTCAGAATTTGCAATCAGATTTGAATTAAGTTTAAACCTAAAATAACATAAAATATGTGAAAATTAAATTTTAAAGATTGACAGAAAATAAAAACTTTAAATTTTATCAGTTTACCTGATTATAATGTAATAGAATATTGTTGATGGTATGTATTTAAATAAGTAAGCATTTGTTGATTTAATTAGAAACAATTTGCCAATGTCAAATAAATGAGTGCTCGAAAGCTACTTGGTTGGAAAATGTAATGTACAATGAACAAATTTGTAAACCAAACGTGAAGTTTATATTAATGTCAAACGAGATAAAGAACATTATAGTTTTAATTATTTAAATTTTAAAGAAATAATTACAAATAATATTATTACTTTGAAGTATATCAAAGAAAATATATACAAAGAAAATATGTTACAAAGAATTTAAATGTTATTAGAATGTGTTATTAGAAAACAAATGTGTTATTATTAATTAAACTTGAAAGTTTATTATAAAAAAATTACTAAACAACTAAATTTAGTTGCCACACACTTGCAATTTAACTAATGGTGTAGAATCACTTTACGAAAACGGTGAGATTGCTAGCGAGAATAAATTGTCGAATTTAACTGATGACCGAATGAATTTCAACTTCGGAAATGAAGCTATTTTTGCTGAAACTGAACCTAACCCCAGTGGATTTCTCGTAGACAAATTGCTTCTGTTGTGATCACTATATACTTTGGTTTCAGGGAGATATTAAAGAAATAAGGTTCTTAATCGACAAATCAATTAGCTCAGCATCCGATTATAAATTTAGCGTTCCAGAATCTGCTGACATATCTATTAGTTTAACAATTTAATTTAATTTGAATTTAATTTATTAACTAATATTGTAATTTTAAAATTTTAGAATTTTTCTTTATTATTAATTGAACTAATGAACGTAAAAACGGTGATGGAATTCTCGACAATTCAGCAACTATTTGATTGTTTTCTCAATTATTATTCTGATCTTCCGCCAGTGAAAATCGATTCTTCATTAAAGGCCGATGGCGAAATAAGATAATCAATGAAAATCTGGAAGTATTCATCATTGATATCTCTTAACATTTAAGGATTCGGATTTTATAATCCAATTATGGTCTTTCTATAGCATATTTTTATGATTTATTGTTTTGTGAGAGTAACTCAAATTATTTTAATCTGAGTGTACATGCCTTTCATCCTAGACAGTGTTATAATTTATACTATAATATTATATATTACACTCATGACCTCTATAAACTAATGTAGTAGTGTTCATTATTTTTCATTTATCTAAATATACACGGACTAACGATGGGTATTCCATAACTTCACATTATGTTTCCAACTTTAGCTTCATTATTAATTGAATTTGCTACTCATTTAATCATTAATTTGTTTTTGAAGTTATATTAACTGGGATGTTGCAATTTAACCAATTTTTATAGTTTGCGAAGGAAACTAACATAACGAAGTACTTAAAATCCTTGGAGAGAGGTCATTTGCACGTCCCAATATAGCAAGAATAAAATTGCATAGATTAAATCTAAAACTTTACATTTAACAGAGCAAAATACTTTTTAATGTGATATTCACATTTTCTATTAAGAATGTTTTTAAATCGTAAAACTGAAAGAATAATAAATTCAAATCAAATTTGATTTAGATAGTTATTCTCTGGAATTCGCAACAATATTGTTGAATTTGATGCAAACACAATAAAATGCAATAATCGTGTGCTGAACAACACACAACCGAACACAGTATTCGTTCACAATCACGGGATTATAATTACTACTATTCGCTATCATCTGAATCATCACGAGCCCAAGCTTTTCCAACAGCTCGATCTTTAATCGTCTTTTTACCGCGCTGATCAGCCTTCATCTTTTGAATGGACTTCTTTTCACGAGCATCTTCATCAAGATCGATAGCACCTGCACTCTCCAGTTCCCATTCAAGTTCGTCATATTTTAATGCAACTGAACGTTTAATACTGATCGGTATGTAACCACGAACAATCGAATCAATTACAATAGCAATTGTACATTTGTCGTCTGCAACATTCAGTTTTTGCTTGAGAAAGTCCAGTTTGCTTATATTCGCCCTCAGGAATTTAGACTCAATATGCCGATCGGCCATGGTTTCCAAAAGTTTGGTAATGTATGCAGCCGATTCTTGCTCAAGATGTGCAGGGTAAAATAAAACTACAACACGACTAGTATCTCTAGCAGAATCAAAGAAATCCAAAGTTTTGGTGATTTCATTTAGTTTGCCATGCCCACGGTCTTTCCATAATTGTCTATCCTCGTGACGCTTTTTTAACTGAGCTAACCGTTCTTTGCGAAGCCTGTCAAGTTCCTTATCTTCAATTCTATCTGCTCGGTCTAGAGCTTCGTCTAATTGCTTTTCAACAATCTTGACGACAGCTTCTTCAACATTCATTTTATTTAATATAGATTATCTAGTGTGGATTTAAAATATAAATTTGCACATTACAACAGGAAATATATAAACAAATGCGTGACTGGGCAAGACTGCGTATAAAATGTTAAAATTGGATTTATTTATCCTATTATATTATACTTTAGCAGTAAATACTGTTTATATTATATAGATCATCATTAGAAAGGATTTAAATTGTAAAAATGTCCTCACAATTTAAAATTGATAAGTTTTATTTCGTTTAAATTGTTGCTTTGCTCAAAAATTATTTTAGTGATTTATTTAAGATAATTTATAACTAATTTATCCTAATACAGCAAGTGTATCTTAATGTATAACGAATCAGATCAGGTAACTTAGTCTACGTATATTAAATCATTTATAAATTAAAAATAATGATAAATAAAAATAAAATAATAAATAATTAAAAAATAATAAAAAATTCTAAATAATTAATAATTTTTATAAGTTCGTCGTTATTTTAATATGACGAAATAAATAAATAAAATTTAATATTTTATAGTTATATCAAAACTTCAATTATATATCAAAAGTTTATATCGAAACCACATAATAAAAATTATAATATGTGTTAATTATAATTTACATAATATTGTTTACATATTTTAATGGCATATTCATTAATATAGAAAAAAGTTTCTTTTATATAAGATTTTAATAAGTAGTTTTGTAGATGTAGATCAGGCAGAGCTAAATTTAGTGCGATTGTTTGTTGGTTGAAAGAATATTAATTAATAGTTATCTTAAATTGTTATTTAATTATAAATGCTTGTTATAAGATTTTTTATAACTTATATCAACTAAAAATAAAAAATTGAAATTTAAAATAAAAGTTAATTTTTATGAATTGACTAATAAATAACAGATGATTTATCTGAATAGTATGAGAGGTCATCAAGAGGAAGTGTTATAAAATATTTAATAGTTTAATTAATAGTTTCAATATAGTATACTATATTATAATATAGTATACTAGTATACTATTAATATACTCCTAATATTATAATTGTAATTCTATTTTTTGCATTGATTTGGTCGTTGTTTTATATGTATATTTTTTCTTTCTTTGTTTAATTTTTAATAAGGAGCACATCTAGTCGTTTGATCTCTGCGCAATGTAAAAAGTACAATTGACGTATTTGTTCTGCTGCGCAAAGCAAAGTATGCTGTTGACAGCTTTGCAAATATTTAAATTGTAAAAATATTTTTTGTAACATTTACTCCTGAAGATGATAGCAGTAGGCTATTGAAAAGTCGATTAAATAAATATTTTACTTCACTCACTCCACTAATAAATAATCCAATATGAGTGAACAATCAATTTATAATATAAAAACTTTAAAAAATTATAAAATGAAATTAATAATCAGAGAGTGTAAAAATTCTCATTAATGAGAAACAAGTGTTAAACAAATACTTATTAACAAATGTATTCTGATAGTTATGAAACAAGATACAATTCGAATCAGAAGTATTCGTTTTGAATAGTGCAGTAAAATTTAGGGTGTTTCATTCTTTTATATTACTATAGTATCTTTATAGTACTATAAAGATAGTACAATAGTATACTATATATACTATTTAGTACTTGGCTTTCTCTTAAAAAAATTTGATTTAAAAAGTATTTTGACCGGGGAGTATAAACATTAGAACAGACATTTTATTTGATGATAAGTTCAAACAAATTTTTAATGAATAGATTTTAAGGGTGCAAAATCGTCTTACTTAATCTAAGCTTAATTAGATATCGAATATCAATGACTCGCACTAATAAATATGCTAGTCAAAATAAAGAAAATTTGTATACAGATCACACAAGAAGACCCTTAAAAGTAAGAAACATGTCTTATCTATATGTATAATCTCAAATATGTATCAAATTCAATACATAAAGTACTATGTTATGATTACGGTGGTAAATTTATCAAATGGACGGGATCATAATAAAACGTAATTTATTTTTTCAAAACTGATATGTAATTATTGTAAATTGTAGGGTTAAATTATAAACTGGCTAAATATTTTTCAATGATTTTTAAATGCCAGTAATTCAATTAACAATAAAACGACATTTAACACAAATAAATTCCAAATCAACAAGCAATATATATATGTTACACATAGAGTACCGGCTTCTTCCCTGGCCATGCTTCTTTCATATATTTCTTCCGTGGTTTATTATCAATATCACGGTAAGACTCGGAAAGGTTATCGGTGCTACCAATTGTTTCAGGAATATCAGAGTATAATGAAGCACCAACAAATGTTCTAGCTTCCAAATGATCAATATCAGGGGCGGGATTAGGCATCGGAATTCCTAGTTTAGAAGCTATGCTGAAGTGAGTCTTTATTGGCTGCCTTGAAGGCGGTAAAGAAAATGCACTCTTAGATTTTAAACGCGACTTTTTTGCGTGATGTTCATCAGACATAGGTCGTTTCTAAAAAATATATTTAAGAAAACAATTCAGGGAAAATAACGCTTATGATGGTTATCAACAACCATAGCTTACATTAGACCCTTACATACAAATATTAAAATATGATTATAAGCGCACGTTCAGAGACCGTATAAAAAACACGCAATTTACTGCTTAAAGTCTAATTTTAGAGTTCGAGTGAACACCTTAAACATTTCCGTCTACATAAAGTCTATTTCGACAATTCAATAAGTTAAGTTGGGCCTCGGTCCAACTTAACTACGGCAAGGAACAACTGATCTCATAAGAGCTAAGACAAACAAAGTCAAGAACAATTTAGTTAATTAAAGGCATTTTTGAAATCAAGAAAATAAATTCTAAATACTTGGGTAGATTGTAAATACTAAATTCATTATAAATACTTCAGCGTAGATTGTTTTAAATGTTTCGATTTTTTATCCCACAAATGTGAATTTGTAACATAAAAAAATCCATTTTTGTAGAATGGGATTTTAAAATAAAATTTTTATTTTCTCGATAAACATCAAATTCATTAGAATTTGTTGAATAAAATTTGTTGAAAATCGTAAAATGCTCGATTACAGAAATGGAATGAAATTTTTTATATGGGGAATATTTTACGAGTTGACATTACGCAATAAGAAATAAAAATGGTAGGAAAAACGCAATTGGAACAAATCAAAAGTTTTAAGAACAAAAAACTTGTAATCGTGTTATCTTATCGAGCCACATAATCTTATCAGCTGATCTTGAGTAGCTGATAAAAATAACAATATAATATAACAGTAATAACAATAATAACAATAATATAATACACAATCTTATCTGTATAAAAGTAAATCAAAATACAAGAAACTATCGATTGAATCTAATCAAGAATCTACATCTAAAAAGTTTCTTTTACTTGAAAAAAAGTATCTTTTAATAAGTATCTTTCCTTGATAATGGCAACGGCCATAATCAAGGAAAGCAACTTTATTAGCAACTTCAATAGCCAAACAGCTCGCATCTACTAATCTACAACACTAGATACTGTAGTACTTTTAAACCAACATGCAATCGCGTTATTAGATTCACAAACAACAAACAGGTTGGCAACAACGATACTTTATTCAACAATTCTTCAAATACTTTATTCTTCAACTACAATACTTTATTCAACAATCACTGTGGGTATACAGTAATTGTAGCGCACTTTGATTTTGTATTTGTTCATACATTACATCTCCTCTTTACCTATTTGAAGCCAAATTGCTCCAAATCTTTCCAGGCATCTGATATTTTCTTTCGCTTCGTCTCCATCCAACCATACTTTGATTCCTCTCATTATGTAGTCCCTTCTTTGGCTAAGTATCAGCTTCGTTATCGCTATTCAGCCTCTCCGTCGTTATAGTCCAAGTGCATGCCCTTAGACGAATTTCTCCTCGGCTCACTCTTTATCGATCTTTGTTTCATCATCCGAGTTTCCAGATTTTTCTTTCGTTCCGTATCTTGTGTTGGTTTCCTCCATCGCAGGCCATGTACGGACACTATCAACATGTCTCTCTATTTCCTTGTACATTTATCTCAATTGATATGTCATCGAATATGTAGGCCATTGCATTCTATGCTGTACATGATCTCTGATGTTCTTTCAATAATTATTAAAAGAACATCAATGCACCAAACTTCGTCTCCAACTTGGAAAGCAGTGCTCTACAACATCAATGAGTGATATTTCTTTTGTTTTATTAACATCCCATCACTGTCACTCTCGCTGATTTAATATGGTTTCATAGCGTTGTGAGATTTCTCCCTAGCATTAATCTTGTTTATTTGGCATTTGTTGAACTATGAACCGAATTTATGTAGCTCATTATAGCTTGCTGCAATATTTTATAAACAGCGCCTCTTACAAATCGCATCAAGACCCGCTGTTTGACACTCTGCACAAACCTCTCTACCAATCCATTTGATTTTGGATGATGCGGTGTGGTATCATCCAAAATCAAAGACATATCAGCCGGTGTCAGATATTGTTGTTTCTCATAAATGTTTTAAACAACGATTATGTAAACGGAGGTCCGTTGACGAATAAAAGTTAAACTGGAACACCCAGTCATTCAAACACATCTCTCATTCTGGCAATTAATGTGAGCCTGCTGTGACGCTAAAGGTAGTACTTCGAGCGATTTACTTGCCGCACACTGCATCAAAAAATAACTATTGTTCCTTGACTGGGCCTGCAAAGTCGACATGGACTCTTTCACAAGGAATGCTCGTTGTAGGCCAGTTCTTCATCAGATAATCTAATGGAGTAAAATGTAATGGAGTAAATTTCCTTTTGATTGAGTGTTCATCACATTGCTTTCGATTGAGTTTCGGTAGCAATTGGTGAAACTCACCCAAACAGCATCACTGACGACAGTTTGATCATACCACTGACAACCCAATGAACATTACACGACTGATGATGATAGTAACCATTAAAATATTGATAATATTTTTCGTGTTTGATTTTCCTTGGTTCCTATCAATTAAAATTTGCTAAATTTAAGTAAATTGATAACTTTAATAAATATTAAATTAATTTAATATTAATATATATTCAATATAATAGAAATTATATAAAATATTTAATAAATACGAAAACTTTATTTTTATTTTTGAGAACACTCCAATTCCATTCCACTAATCTTGAGATAAGCCAATTTTAATTATCATATTTATTTAAAAAAATTACTATAATGAATTTGAAAACTTTCTGAGTTTTCGCTAAAACTCTAATTGTTTTCGAATGGCACTAATTATTTTCGGCAATTGTATACACTAATTGGCTAAGAAAGAAAAAGACATACACGATTATTAGTTGCAATGATAGTTGTTTGTACGAGATTTTGAAACCGTCCGATTGTCGGATCGAAGTCCTCTATATAAGTCCAATAGATATAATAAATATCAAATAATAACGCAATAACTAACCTGGATTTATGATTTGTTCATCTTCGCAGAAAGTTACCCGCTTTGTGTTTGATAATAATGATGCAACTGTTAAACCATCTTTACTAGATTTCAGTGAAGTTGAAGCGTCCGCGGATAGTATTTGACCAATTCGGCGATTATGAGCAGTATTGAATTCGGTAAGATTCTTAATTTTAAGATTCGGTAAGATTCTTAATTCGATAAGATTCGACAATTTTTGTTTAATAGAAAATATTAATTATCATCTATTTATACAATTTATTTTAAATAAACAAAAATTTCCAAAAAATAAAAATTTTAAGAAACCAATTGCAGATCGGTTAATTATGTAACCTAAAATTATAATGATACAATACATATAATATTAATAAAATAAAATAATATAATATTAATATAAATAAATATATGTATATAAATAAATATAGAAGTATAAAGAGAATACAGTGAAAAATTCGCAAAAACCTAAAGGTAAGTAAAACCTGATTCCGTTGATTTTAAAATACACTTTCCATATCTCGTACATTGTTTGCTTTCGTTTTCATCACAATATGCGGTGAGAAAATCAAGTGAGTGCAGACGGTAGTAACGAGCATCAACTGAGTTTTCATTAATTTCAAGTAATTGTTGTATTTTATTTCATTTATACTGCTTTTCATTAGTACACTTGCTAAATAATAGAATATTATAAATTATGTTATCTTTCTATTTAAGTTCGGTAGAAATTATTAATTATCATCTATTTATACAATTTATTTTAAATAAACAAAAATTTCCAAAAAATAAAAATTTTAAGAAACCAATTGCAGATCGGTTAATCATGTAACTTAAAATTATAATTGAAATTAATAACATAATTATAATTGTAAATATTAAATTCCACTTTTATATCTTTAAAATTTTATTTTATTTTAATTTTAGTATTTAATTTAGGTCCGATTCGACGAAATTTTATTCGCTTGACTGATTTCAGCGGTTTTAGCACATTTTAATGCTAAACTGATTTCAACTCTCAGCTCACCACAAACTTACATCTAATTCCATTGTATCAGACGATGTAGGAATAGCGATATCAATATTTGTAATTACACCAGGAACTGTCGGCTTCTCCCTTATCACGTATATTCGAGTACTTGCTCCGAAGTGAAATTGAGTACCGGTGAATATTTGCTGCGGCTTATGAGATTCTAATTGAACAGGACCAACAAATGTTCCATGAGCTCAACAGAACATCAACAAAAAAGAACAAGGAAACACTTGTTGGGTAAAATTGGATAAACTTTCAATTAATTACAAATAGATTAATTAATACGAGTTGACTACGAAAAAATATTAAATTTTTTTTCTGAATTATCTTGAGTTGAAAATGATTTAAGTTGCTATATTTGTAACTAAAATGGTACAGATAAAACAAAGAATTAGATTGGATCATAATTTTGAATTAAATTTCAATCCCCATCATTAATCATTATTAATTAATAATAATTAATAAATAGTTAATTAATATTAATTATTGGTAATAATTAATTATCGTTAATTTAATAATTAAAATTTATTAAATTAAAAAAAATGAAAATTTGATTTAAAAAATAAAAAATAAATGCAATATGAAAAAAAAATTATCAAAATTTAAAATTTTTATCATAGCAATATTTGATAATTTTATATTTCACAATTTTTAATAATAATTTTATAAACATATTTAACAATTTATAGTTTTTCTTCACAATTGTTTTTGCAATTCTCTAAAGAGAATTGCAGTAAAATTATTGTAACAAAAATTTAATTTAAGCTTAATTAAATATAAAAATATTTTAAAAGTATTTAACCAAATATTTAGTTAAGTGTTTAAGTATAAAATTATTAATGAAAGAGCATGAACAGTACTATATATTTTAATATTGGTTAGACATATCAGCTTCTGATCTGATTCTTAACTTCAGTTTCGGTAATGATTCTGAAAACTGAAAATCATTCAATTCATCTGCTACTCTAAGATTTCACTGAATTAATTGAATTACATGTTACAACCTGTATTTTAATAACTAATTTTATTTAAGATCGTTTTGTTTGTGAGTTAGTATGTAATTTATAGCTGATTAAATTGAATTTTGTTCGTTTCATCAACATTCAGGGAGCAAATCGGCACTTTTAGATTATAGTAAAATTCATGAAAGTCAAGTTAATAAATTTATTTCAAAATAATTGAAGGTTACATCAAACATTTGATGTTATATAAAAAATTTGATTTGAAATCAGAAATAATATAAATAAAGTATTCAATAATATAAAAATAATATAATAAAGTAGAACTATTTAAATTGCAAACAACTAAAATTATCGTCATTGATTTTAAAATGCATATATTTAATCTAAGCGTATATTCATTCATTTAATTCATAAAATATTAGGACACAAATATAGGAAATCAGATTTAAATAGAAATTTAATTTCTATTTAAATTCAATTGATCTTTAATTTACGAAAGAATAGAAGGCAAACAGTGAGATAAATTTGAATTGAGACAAATTCATTAATTTATTAAATCATTTACTATAAATTGCAATCAATACATTAACAAATGAAAGCGCAGAGCACAATTAATATTGTCTTTAAATCACTGAGTTTCACGTACACGTTTTTAGTTCCATTTACAATCATGACAAATAAATTACTAAAATATCTAAGAAATCAAATTAATAATATGCAAACTATGGGCTTGGAGATAAAATGCGTTCGTTTACAAAAGCTTTGTGATAAAAATCAGCATGGCAATAAAGATGTAACTGCTTAGCGTGAATTACAGTTGAAAAGAAGGTCTGAAGCAAAAAACTGATAAGGCGTAGTGCCAGTGGACAATTACGGAACGATGTAATGAATGAGAAATGGATGGACATTTCATTAAGGCGAAATTAACAGATACAAAAACGAGATTGCCAAGGATATGGAATACGAATGATGCAAACCTTGTCGTGATATGCGTGTATGTAGATGCGAGCAATCAGTAGTTGTTTCGTGGCTTGCGGTTATTGTCGTTATTGTAAAATATTTGTGGTCATTGTTATTAGCTGACCAACAACTTGTAGATTGTTTTAGCTGACTTTTCAAAGCGCACGTTTTCACCATTAAAAAGGGAAATTTGGGTAAGGACAGCAACTGGGGTCGAATAAATTTTAGAAGATAGAATAAGAACCTTTTAACGGCATTTGTAGGAATTTAGCTGATTGAAACTAGATACAGGAAAATACGACAATATTACTACATATTGCGTAGGTTAGCATCGAAATAATTCAAAATAGGTAAAATGGAAATATTATAACATTATATTTTATACATACTGCGTAGGTTAGCATCGACTCTATCATATATTTACAAAAATTGGAAAATAATAGTTTAGTGAACTATTAATAAGTTCATTTACATTTTGCCAATATTCTGCACATTTACCCAAAATCTCAATCAAAAATATTATCAGAAATATTAAATCATGACCGCTTTTTGATTATGAATTGATAGAAATATATAAAATACATAAAATACATAATAATATACATAATATTTTAATATACATTAAAATACATAGATGTTTTATAGTTAATAAATTTTAACAGGAGCTACTGTTATACATACATGATTTATAGTTAATAAATTTTAACAGGAGCTTTGTAATAATTATTAATATTTCTGTATATTCAGAGTAGAATAGATATTGCAGTCTCTATTTTTAATGTTCTTTGTTAAAGGCGTTAAAAGGTGCAAAAACTTTATATCATAAAATGATGAATTGTATGAGTGTGCGAAATGACTAGTGATTGCTATTTTTATTATTAACACATTTAGATGCTACTTGATCAATTACCAATATACACTTTAAACTCTATGTATTTTTTTCTTAATTTAGTTGACCCATCCTTTTATATTTATATAAATATCAGTGTTACATTCATTTTTAAAATATAAACTGAATGCTTAGGTAAACTTTATCTAATTTTAAAAGTTCCAAATAGATAAAATGGAAATATTATAACATTATATTTTAATGAATTAAAATAGACATTAGAAAGTGTTAATGTTATAATCTAGGAATCTTGAATAAAATTACAAGACAACTTACTAGATCCCAGATCAATGAGGAAAGATCTGTTAAGTTCTTTATGCCAAACGAGAACAGCATGAACTCTGGAACAAGATGCATGATCAATGGAAAAATCACATAGATCCCGATTACGACCAAAGAAATAGCACTTCTTTTCGTCGATCATTAGTTTCTAAATTTAAAGAAGATGATTCAAAATTCAGTAATTTATTCAAATAAAAATAAAAATTTAATAAAATTCTAGTTGATAGCAAAAATGCTTTTAAAATGATTATGAAAAGATTAAAATAGTATTAAAATGGGTTTATTAAAAATATCAAACAGACAACAACATTAATAACATCAATAAAAACAACAGTAATAACATCAATAAAAACAACATCAATACATTAACAACATCAATAATACTCTATGGTGCAGCCCCTTGGCTTAGGGGTCACAAACTTTCAATTACAATATTTTTACTAGTTTAATTATAAAATAATACAGTAATATTTAGCTTCACAACGCAAACTATTTGAGGTAAGGCTCTTGGTAAGGTGTTACCTTACCAAAAGTTACACTCGGTAAGGTCTGTATTCACAGAATTGATAAGGCATAGTGGCATGGCGGAAATTACTGGAAGATGGAAGAAATGAGAAATGGGTAGATATTTCAGGCAGCGAAATTATCAGGAACAAAACCTACACAGTTTAGAACATCGGATATGGTTGATAAGAAAATTGTAGTGAGACACTTGTGATTTTTGTTGCGTTTTGTGTTTTTGGGTTTTTGCCATAAAAATTTGGTTTTTTGGATTTTTGGTTGATATAAAAACATAGGCGTTATTATTGGTGGATTGACAACTAAGAAATTGACTGAAAATTGATAAGGGATTAATTAAGGTAAGGGCAGCTACTGCAGAAGAATGAATTTTATAAGATATACCAAAACCGTTTTTGTTAAATCTCCATTTGCCAGAATACAGTGGATTGAAAATACAACAAGCAGGATTAGACCATATTTGGTATTCTGTAAGTTGTTATTGACTCCATCGAAATTTTTAAGAATCGGGGGGGGGCGTGTACATATAAACTCGAAAATTTGCGATATAAGTTATAGATAAGATCTTTAAGATTTTTATTCTCTGTGCAGTATGTCCACCGACCAAGTGGAGATAAGATGTAGCCCGATATATTTATGTGTAAACGAATTTAATTTGATAACTATTTGACGATAGCATGTCGGTTGAGCTAAATGTTTTCGTAACATTAATAACCTTTGCTTTCAGTGTGTTGGCAATGAGGTCATTGCCAAAGAAGTTATAGCGGATTTAGCATGGAAAATTCAAAGAATTTGAAATGCAAAAAAAAAACGAATTAATTCAAACTTATTTTAAAAATCTATTTAGTTCATTATTATGCTATAAAACCGTTGATTCATCCGTGAAAATAATTGTTATTAAAACCGATATTCTATGAACATTAAAATCAATATTATGTCAATTAGTAAAACTGCTCAGAAACAGGAAGAGGAAGATTTTCGTAACCTGTTTCGTCCAAAAATTTAGCATCATTTCTAGAGATAGAATGATAAGCATATTATACAAGAACACTAAGCGAAGAAACGACATTAAAAGCTTTATTTTGTCATCAAATATTTATTAAGATAAATATTAAATAATATTAATATTAATCTATATATTTAATAATTAAATATTTCATATGTTTAATCATCGACGACTTTTGATACAAAAATGTAAAAATTGTAAAAGTTGTTGATATATTAATATTAATTTTTAATATTAAGAAAAATTCTATCAAATGCAGGCGTTTTCATACGCCTGCATTTTTATGACATTTTCATTACTATCAATATTCTCTAATAAATAACAAAACATTTTGAATAAAATAGATCAATCGGTTTCGCATAACATGTAAAACATTACTAAAACAAACACTAACTTGGACCATTTTGTCTTCTTTGAGCACGTCCAAATGAAGTCCGTTCGGTGGTTTCCCCGCCCTAAAGGAATGAGCAGATAAATTCACTTAATACTTTCATAAACTAACCAAGAAGGAATTTGAAAGTTATTACTGGCTGTCGCATCCATTGCTCATCAGTCTTTAACTGAAAAATTCAAACAAATTAATCTGAAAAAGAAAGTTGATTAGTAAAAAATACAAAATTTCTAATTTAAAAAACTATGATGTTTTCTGTAAAAGCAGAACGTTTTAACATATAATTACTCATTTCGAATTTTATTATTTGCATAAAATGTATTAAAATTGATATATTAGTTGGGTGTTGCACTGATCATCTTTAAATCTTTAGACTTTTGCGGCAAATGTTATCGAACAATTCTCATCTGAGCAAATTCAAATTCCTAAAATAAAAAACTACGGTGTTTATTATAGGTTGTATATATATGTATTCGTATATACAGAAAAAGCAATTACACGATATATCAATCATCCTCACAGTCCACAACCTCACTTATTTGAGATTCCATTTCATGATTACCTTTCCCTTAAACCCTTCGTCCGTAACAAGGTTCGCTCGTCTAACTTATTTCTATGTGGCATCCGCCGTATCCGCTCCCTTATCGACTTCAGTTCATGTATGTATCTTCCTTCATTGCTTCTTTTCCCTTAAATCGATTAATGCCTCAGCCTTTTCTCCAATTCTCCAAAATCCATCATTCTACCCATACGACGCACCATACGTAGGAGCACACCGCCGTTCGAGTGCTCCTACGTCTCCGTCGCTTTGAAAACTCATCATCATATATTGCCCAACTCTCCTGGCCCAAAATCCACATCAGCATACAACTCCGCCTTCTACTCGTAACTTTTCGTCTCATCGCTGTCGGCTCCTCATCGTTCATCAATCTCCCTTTCTTAGACGACACTCGTACTACCTCTCTAACACTGCGTTCCCATCATTCCCTCTTACTCTACATTCACAATTACTCTAACAACTGCGCTCGCCGATCCTTCCTTGTCGCCGCCCCACTCGCCTGGAATCAGCTACCACTCGACGTCCTCAGCGCTCCCTCCTTTATTGCATTCAAATGTCGCCTTCATACCCACCTCATCGACACTTGATTTAGATTTTTGCTTTTTGTTGTTGCGGTAATGTAAGCGTGAGCCGGCACGCATTTGTCACTTAAAAATAAACATTTTTTATATAAAAAATGTTTATAAAATGTTAATATTATCAAACTAGTCATCTATAGTTTGTTTCCTAATTTTAAGTTTATATGCGTGTGCAGTCATTGTTACTATTGAAATTTTGATGACTAATTATATTCTGCACGCTACTTTAATCCTATCTATAAGCCAACAGCAGTACGCTATATTTAGGTGTTGGTGAACCTCATCAGCTACTGATCCGATACTCACCTTTCACGTTTAGGTCCTTTTAATGTTGGCTGACGATCACTCGACTCGTCCGCTCTATTGACAATTAGAATTAATAAAAGACTTTCGTCTTACACTTTACAAATCTAATTGAAATCATTTTTGATTTCAAATTAAATCTGCTATGGTAGGAGAATGTGCTACCTTCAATTTGGAAACCTAGCTGTTTTTCCTAATGAATACCATTATCAAACTAGTCATTTATAGTTTGCTTCCCAATTTTAAGTTGATTTATTTGTTACCATTGAATTTTAATGGAATTTAATGAAATTTCATTAAATTTCACTTTAGCCTGCACGCTACTTTAATCCTATCTATAAGCCAACAGCCGTACGCTACATTTCAGTATTGGTGAACTTCATCATCCGCTGATCCGATACTCACGTTTCACGTATCAGCCCTTTTAATGTTTGATGACGATTACTTGCTATTATCAAACTTGTCAGCTATAGTTTGTTTCCTAATTTTAAGTCCAGTCGTCGTTGAAATTTAAATTTTGATGCAACATGCAGAAACATAATTTAAAAATATAATTTTTTGTTTTTAATTTGTAGATTTTCTTTTTAAAGAAAACTTATAAAGGTTGATAAAAATGGATAAATTAGTAAATTACTTTATTAAAACAAATTGTTTTATTCACTGGAAGATTATTATTTTTATTACAAAGAGAACGTTCATGATCACCGATTGTGAAACGAATCCGACAAAGAACGTTTATTTATATTCTCTAATTTCTTATGGAAAATATACGATAACTATACCATAAATCTGACTATTTATATAATTTTTAGATAAATTGTCATTAGTCAATGTAAATAGTGAATCATTAACTATATGCCTGCTTAGAACGAATGGTGGCATTGTAAATAATCGTCCATTTATTTGATGTTAAGCTCAGCCTTCTTAAACTGTGAATAATAATACAAATTTATTTAATGTGGCAGATGCGTACAAGCTGTACGCTTACAAGTCCACAAACAAAAATGAAAAAGTCAAGCAGATAAATTGTTTAAATGGGATCGGATTTTTTTAAAGAAAACTTATAAAGGTTGATAAAAATAGATAAATTAGTAAATTACTTTATTAAAATAAATTGTTTTATTTACTGGAAGATTATTTTTTTATTACAAAGAGAACGTTCATGATCACCGATTGTGAAACGAATGCGACAAACGAATCAGACGAATTTGAACACGACAATAAATTGTAGGCAAATGGAGAGAAGCAAGATGGTAGGATGTATGATCAAAACGACGAAGACGGATGAGAATTCGGACGGCTGCGTTGACGATGTGTTGTAGAGAAGAAGAGTGGATTTAGGTGAGTTGGAAAATAGACTAAAACAATAATCGAGTCTAGAAAAAAGGATAGAAGATATTAGAGTCATACAAGAAGGGAAATCGATCAATCTACGAACTTGATAGAGGTTGCGGAGTATCAAGGTAGATGAGCGTACTTTATCTCTAGGAAAACGAGATTATCAACGATAGGAATAATTTTAGAATTTAATGATACCGAGGAAGGTTCGAAGCCGAGGCGTTGAGGTAGGATCCACATAAGGTGCATGAGCATAGATGAGAATGTCATCAGCATATTGCATAACATTGGTTAAATTTATGAGAAATCGAAGACAAATCACCAAGAAGAAGAGAGAAAGGCATAGGGCCTAATACGGAGCCTTGTAGAACACCGGACGGAATGGACAAAGGATGGGAGAGAGAAGAGTTAGAATAGACGCGAAATGTACGGTTTGATAGATATGAAGAAAACCATGATACAGTGGTAAAGAGAAGCCATAATCATGACGAAGGCGATGGAGAAGAATCGAGTGATCGACGATGTCAAAAGCAGACGATAGATCAAGAGAAACTATGACACTACATAATTTATGATCGCGCGATATGAGTAAGTCGTTATAAACTTTAAGACATGCAATTTCGGTAGAGTAATTAGAGCGAAAAGCGGCTTGGAAGGGAGGAAATAAGTTAGAGGAAAAGATATATATATATATATATATATATATATATATATATATATATATATATATATATATATATATATATATATATATATATATATATATAATAGTAATGCACGAATGTGCTGAGTAGACAACGGTCCAGGATTTCTTACGAAATACGGCATTTATACTAAATGGTGTTGCTTGATAGACTGGACTTCGATTCACGACTTTCAGTCACCATGTCACTTCTAGACGACCACTTCAGCATCGAAATGATGAGTACCCGGCAACACTCATCAGTAGAATGAGGTACACACTGGTCGTTTCGGTTGCCTGTGTGACATTGTGAATAAAGGCGTTTCCGACACTTTGCTTAATTGTCTGAGGCTTTCGCTCTTAACCAGATCGAATTGCTGTGCGGACCATCCTTAAACACTAGGCAGTGGTCGTCTAGATGCTAGTCACCTAAGCTTATCAGGAAACGTCTGTTTACATAGACTTCTATTGATTTATTATATTTTCATAACAAGACATGAAATATAATTTGATATGCAATTATAATACATAATTCTATCATCTGTCTTCTACCAATCTTGCACTGAGAGCACTGCTTAGCATCGCCAGCAAAGCAGGAAGCATGCTTTGGTTTCTATGGTTTCATATTTGGTTTCTATGATACAGCATTTTTTACAATGTTTATCATTTAAGATTACTTGCAATACATGCAATGATCGAGATAATAGTCTATAAATCATAGATATTATCTTCATCCTATGGCAACTATAAACATACTTCATAGGACTTGGTTTAAATTCCGCTTATCTAACAGCTTAGTGATTACAAGATGCTAGTCACCTAAGCTTATCAGGAAACGTCTGTTTACATAGACTTCTATTGATTTATTATATTCTCATAACAAGACATGAAATATAATTTGATATGCAATTATAATACATAATTCTATCATCTGTCTATTACCAATCTTGCACTGAGAGCACTGCTTATTCCCACACATAATCACGTGTCAATTTCACGGGGTATAAATACTCGGAAATTTGCTCTCCACCACTCGTGCAAGCATCGCCAGCAAAGCAGGAAGGAAGACAGCAATAATTTTTTTTTTTTTTTGAAAAAAAAAATCGCTTGTCACTGTGGTCCAGGAGCCAAAGCTGGCTACGATTGATTTTTAATCCATATTTGCTGCTAAATAACTGGACTTCGATCATCAGCTCCATCAGTCTAATGTATCACTCCGAGACGATCCTAACCACTCAGCAGTCATCGTCAGTCGGATGAAGTGGTTAGGGTACGTTTCGACTGCTTTTGTGATAACTATAAAGACACCAGCAATTCCTCACGATGCTATACGAAGCTCAGGTGCAGAAGCGTTTTTACTGGCTTGTTGCGTGTGTGGACCTTCTAGTTATTATTTATAAAAGGCACAAATGCGTATCCGTTGATTACGAGGGCACTTAATTTCTCAAAGGATTGCTGAAGAAATGCGTCATTTTACAAATTGTTATTGCGAAAAATCGCTTGAAACTGTGGTCCAGGAGCCAAAGCTGGCTACGATTGATTTTTAATCCATATTTGCTGCTAAATAACTGGACTTCGATCAACAGTTCCATCAGTCTAGTGTATCACTCCTAGACGATCCTAACCACTTAGTCAGTCATCGTCAGTCGGATGAAGTGGTTAGGGTACGTTTCGACTGCTTTTGTGATAACTATGAAGACACCAGCAATTCCTCACGATGCTATACGAAGCTCAGGTGCAGAAGCGTTTTTACTGGCTTGTTGCGTGTGTGGACCTTCTAGTTATTCTTTATATAAGGCACAAATGCGTATCCGTTGATTACGGATACGTTGATTATTATATATATAAATTGGTAATGCGAAAAATCGCTTGTCACTGTGGTCCAGAAGCCTAAACAAACTACTATTGATTTTAAATCCATATGAGTTGCTACAAAACTGGACTTCGATCATCAGCTCCATCAGTCTAATGTATCACTCCGAGACGCCCCAAACCACCCAGCAGTCATCGTCAGTCGGATGAAGTGGTTAGGGTGCGTTTCGACTGCTTTTGTGATAACTATAAAGACACCAGCAATTCCTCACGATGCTAAACAAAACTCAGGTGCAGAAAGCGTTTTTACTGGCTTGTTGCGTGTGTAGACCTTCTAGTTATTCTTTATATGCACAAATGCGTATCCGTTGGTTACGAGGGCACTGAATTTCTCACAGGATTCCGAAAGGAATACGTTTTTTATAAATTGGTAATGCGAAAAATCGCTTGTAACTGTGGTCCAGGAGCCTAAACAGGCTACTATTGATTTTAAATCCATATGAGTTGCTACAAAACTGGACTTCGATCATCAGCTCCATCAGTCTAATGTATCTATATATATATATATATATATATATATATATATATATATATATATATATATATATATATATATATATATATATATATATATATATATATATATATATATAGTTTAGATTATTTATTCAAATCAGCTCCGGGATCCTTTGACGGATACTTGTATATATTAATACTCGGATTTTAAGTCAAACCGGAAACACAAAGATATCGTTTTATTTAAGCTTTCGACCAACTAGTGGCCTTCTTCAGGAAAATAATATCTACAATTGTAAAAATATAAATATAACAGCATAAATATATGATAGCATCTTAAATGTTGTTCTTCACCAATTTCAGTGCACCTGTCACTTCACTGTTTAGCGATCTATCAGTCATTAATTGTGCTATCCAATAGAGTTCCTTACGCTTTCTTTTAGCAGTGTTGGGAATATTTCCCTCAATTACTGCAAGTGAAATTTCATGTGTTGGATTTTTAATGAGGTATGCTTCTCGCCGGATATCTTTGAAAAACAATTAAGATTGCTAAAAATAGAATTAATGGAGAGAGGATACTCAAATAAACAAATTGCAAGACAATTTCAATATGCTCGAATTATCCAGAGAAAAACACTGCTATATGATAACAGAAGAAAGCCACTCACAACTACAAACAACAAGGTGGTATGTACATATCATCAGGCACTGAAAAATTTACCAAAGGAATTTAGAGAAATTACTAATGACAAGTGTCCCCCTGAACGTAAACCGTTAATTTTCTTCAAATCTGGATATAACCTAAGAAGTTATTTTTCTGTCACAACTAATCATTCCATTGACATTGATAGTAATGTACCGTGTGGAGATAAACGGTGTAAAACGTGTCAGATAATGAATAACTCAAAAACATTCACAAGCTCCACTACAAAATTAACTTATAGAATCAGGGGTAACAATAACTGTAAGACACAAAATTCGGTTTATTTAAACACTTGCACAGTCTGTCATGCACAATATGTAGGAGAAAGCGGAAATAAGATGTCAGTTCGGATGAACAACCGTAGAGCGGATATTAAAGCCTGTCGTATAAATGCAGATGGACTGGCATCACACCTCATTAAAAATCCAACACATGAAATTTCACTTGCAGTAATTGAGGAAAATATTCCCAACACTGCTGAAAGAAAGCGCAAGGAACTCTATTGGATAGCACAATTAATGACTGATAGATCGCTAAACAGTGAAGTGACAGGTGCACTGAAATTGGTGAAGAACAACATTTAAGATGCTATCATATATTTATGCTGTTATATTTATATTTTTACAATTGTAGATATTATTTTCCTGAAGAAGGCCACTAGTTGGTCGAAAGCTTGAATAAAACGATATCTTTGTGTTTCCGGTTTGACTTAAAATCCGAGTATATATATATATATATATATATATATATATATATATATATATATATATATATATATATATATATATATATATATATATATATATATATATATTCTGAACAGAAGCGTTTTACCAGGAAAAATTGCTATTCGTCAATTTTTCCTGGTAAAACGCTTCTGTTCAGAATATATGGCCGAATTTGCTAGAAATCCCAGGAGGCGGTGTAATCACAATTCACAAATATATATATATATATATATATATATATATATATATATATATATATATATATTTATATATATATATATATATATATATATATATATATATATATATATATATATATATATATATATATATA